>QLNU02014898.1:19620-58128 GCA_006491805.2 Dysdera silvatica
GTTCTCCGTTGGGGGGTTCAAGACACTGCCTGGGGGTACCTCTTTAGAAAATCGACGAGATTGCGCATCTCGGCGAAGCGATTTAGGTAGGCTGTCGAGAATGAGTTCTTCGGGAAAAACCCTTTCCTCCTTGATGACGGCGATGGGAGCCGAAGGTTCTTCTTCTTTGACGACAGGGCTAGGATTAAAGATGTCTGCTTTTAACCGCCTCTGAAGGACTTGTAAATAACGCTTCAATTTAACGTCGTCCGATTCCTTACTGAGTAGGATGTTTTTCAGTTCACGATCCAGTTCGGAGAGATGATCGTCTGACACCATGTGGCGCGCGTAGCGTTTCTCTGGGACGAGGATCATCCTTTTGGCAAACTGCATGGTTACCTGACGAATAAACTAGTCAGGACACTCAGGGCTGCAGGTATCAAAACACCGAGGAATCCGCCTTTCTGGACGAGAATCCTTCGTTTTATATACAGGGGGACTTTTTTCTTGAAGATCTTTCGCAGTTGGTGTCTGTAAACTTGCAATTTTTTCTTTTGCTTGGAAGAGAGCGGGACGTTTCCCTTCAGAGTGTTCAAGACACATTCGCACACGGCCCTGATGCCAGAGGTGGGTAATTGTTGTTCTCGTAACCTTTCTCAAACAACATTTTCTTCTTCGAAATCCGTACCGTATCACCGACCTCGAACTTATACACGGGGTGAGCGTTAATCGAGTGATCGCCGTATAAATTAAGCCACACTTCTCTGTGATTGTCGAGGGTCACGTTCGTGGGGGGTCATTCGAATCGATCTGTGGAAAATTTCGATGTAACTGTGCAACAGACTGTCCAGAACATCTATGTACTTGTGGGTGTTGAGCGCCATAAAATATTTTCGCATCTTAGATTTGAACGTCCTGTTGAAGCGTTCCACCACCGAAGCCTTGGTTTCGTTCTTGGTGGTGAAAAAATGTACCTTCTTCAATTTCAGGAATTTCTGAAAGCCGGAAAATATAAATTCCTTTCCCTAATCTGTTTGAAGCGACGAAGAAACGCGCCCCTTCTCGAAAGTACTTTGAAAGGCGTTCACTATCTCCGCACCCGTATTTTTTTTTTTCAGAGGGTCGATCCACGCGTACTTTGAAAAGATATCGATACACGTCAACAGATATCTAAAACCGTCGTTGTACTTGGATAGGCTCGACAGATCAGCTAAATTCGCCTGCCACTTTTCATCGATCCCTCCCACGACGACTGGAGTCGTTTTGAATTTTCGACGAAGCGGCTTGTGCAACGTGTACGAACACTGGGACTGAAGCCAGTCCTGAATTTTCGCTCTTGGAACTTTTTTTCCCACAGCACGGTATAAGGCATCTATACCTCCGAAAGACCCGGGGTGCTCCGAAATCTTGTACGTCGGAGCCAATACTTCCTCGGTCATTGCAACAATTTATAGTGTCGACAGACAGTCACGTTGAAACTCATCTACCCGCCACGACACTATACTCCCATGTGACGGAAAAACCAAAGTCGTACCATTATTTAAAAGAAAAATTAACCACCCTAAGAGGATCATAATCATCATCTACACCAAATCACTGCCAGAATAAAAGTGCGCCGAAGGAACAAAAATAAAAAAAAATTAAAATACCCCTTCGCCCCCATAAAAACGAAAATGCCCGCCAAGATTCATCCCTTCTCCGACCAAAGGTCAAAGCACCCGATACGCATTTCTTTCCAAATTTTCACATCCCTCCAATAGAGGCCAAAGGTCAAGCTCGCCGTGGAAACAGGAAACTTCTCCATGTGCCTTATCGCCTCACGGGACAAAGATCGCGGTAGAGTGAACCAGCTCATTCCCGCCAAAACCTTATCAGCATCACCCCGCTCTGGCGATAGCGACCAATGGTCATAGCCTCTAGACGCTAAAGATTTTTGAATTCACCTTTTAATTAAACCGATTAAAACTATTAGACGTGCGCTCTCAACCAACCGTCTTTTAATAACAACAAATTACAATATTATATCATTTAGCCAATTCTTCTTTAATTAACGATTAAAAACTAGTAACAAACTCGCCTACATGATTATTCTTATCAGTAATTATAACCATCCGTATTTTAATAACAGCGCATCAGCGCTTTCAAGAATAAGATAATATCACGTGTCCTTAAAACCCTTATCAGTAATGATAACCATTATAAAATATTATTCATATACCTCCATCGCGTAGAAAACACAATCACCGCCTTTTTATATCAATGATTAAAACAACAGCTTTTTAATAACAACGATTAAATGAATACCCTCCTTAAAATTTCCTTATCAGTAATGATATCTCTTAGAAAATATTTTTCATACACCGACATCGCGTTGACATCACAAATGCCGCCTTTTAATATCAGCGAATAAAAACTAGTAACAAACTTAATCACGCGCTTATACCTATATAATTAACCTTATCAGTAATAATAACCGTCAGCCGAAAATTAATAACGAGGTCATAATATCACGTGACCTTAAAAAATCCTTATCAGTGATAAAAATCCTTATCGGTATGATCCTTATCAGTAAAAAACCCTTAGCTCCCCCTCGATGACGTCACTTCCGTCCCGGAGCTAGCCGTATAACTACTCACACACAATCTCGTCACAAAACGTATGATACGCAAATGTGTATTCTATGTCATACGTTATCGGTAAGCATAAAATACTGGCCAGGCAAAGTGTGTAAGACAGTGTGAGAAGAGAAACTGTGCGTTAAACGTCTGTACTTATATATTATATGGCGAATTATTCCAACAACGAGTATTGCGAGATGGTGCTGTTATATGGGGAATGTGGTCGTAATGCAAGAAAAAGTGCACAACAATATGTCGTACGTTTTATTTTGGGACCCCATCCGACTGCAATAACCATCACTAATGTGGTTCGACGGCTAAAAGAGACGGGTAGCGTTACACCTCGTCCCCGTTCAGGTCGCCACGCATGTGTAAGTCAGAGTGTGCAACCAGAGGGTTTTAGCTTATGTTCTGATCCACACATGGGGCAGTTCAAGAGAAGTTGTTATGATGTGTGGCCCAACAGGCTGCCGTGTGCGCAAATCTTACAGCAAGTAGGAGCTCACCCCTACCGTGGAGTACTGCTGCAGTCACTAGTTCCAGGAGATGCTGAGCGACGTTTTAATTGGTGAAACTTCGTTACGAACACCTTAGATATGCAGCCGAATTTTTTAGAAAACTTCTTGTGGACGGACGAGTCAAAATTCACCCCCACAGGGGTGATACATAGATACAACGACCATTATTGGGTGCTCGAAAATTCTTCATGGGGGGACGACCAGGCCGACATCAGGTGTGGTGGTGGTCTGTTAATGTGTGGTGCGGTATTTTGAACAACAGACTCATTAGATCTGTGTTTTACGAGGGCACATTAACGGGACGTCGATATTTGCATCTGCTACAGAGCGTACTATCGGATATTTTGCATGATGTTCCATTGAGTGAGCGGAGAACCATGTGGTTCCAACATGACGGCGCTCCTCCTCACAGCACAACTATTCTTGTCCCACACATTCCGCCAACAGGTCATTGGCTAGGGTGGTAGTGTGAGCTGGCTGTACGGTCACCGGACCTTACCCCATTGGACTTCTTCCTTTGGGGCTATCTCAAAAGACACGTCTATCACACCCAACTGACGACTGTGGACTATGTCCGCAGTCGCATTACCGATTTCTGTACAAGCGTCATACCTGCAATGCTGCTGAATGTGCAAACGGAAACGATTTACCGGATACAAACGTGTATTGCGGCTCACAGTGGCCACATCGAACACGCATAATGACATACAGTAGTACGCTGTTCACATTTGCCGAGCCAAATATCCACATATTAGAATTTGGCGTGTTGTATTTCCACAATTCATGTGTCATTTCATACTGCATCAATGATGCTGGACAACTTTATAATTAACTTTTTTTCCGTTTCTTGAATAGTTTTCGAGATAGCAGCTCTACGTTCTGAATTTTTCCGCTAGGTATGTAATTTCAACTGATGATGTTAGAATGGCAAATGTAAATGTAAACTGGCATGAAAATAAAATTTGTATTTGTACGCTGCACACAGTCTTATCTTGTAGCGCATAGTCACTTCACTACGCATACAGTACGTACATATACATCATATTCATGCATCTATCTCTCGCCGTTTGACAGTTATCAGCGTGTATAATGACTTTACTAAACCACATTAAAAACCGTGTGTGTGCAATGAAAATATCGCCCCTACCCAAAGCTTCCCCTCTATGCATAGCTGTACGAAGGGAAAGCTGTCACGCAGGGGCATCCTGTAGCACTTAAACTTCCTAAATCACGATTTTTGCCCTATTAAGGTGGTGGAAAAAAATCGTTTCGTACTAACTAGCTGGTGCTTAACAACTTTGCAATTGACTTTTTGCCCTTATCTTGAATAGTTTTCGAGATAGCAGCTTTAAATTCTGAATTTTTCAGCAAGGGGCGCTGCACGCAGTCTCATCTTGTAGCCCATAGTTATTTTACTATACCTACACATCACGTTCATACATATAACTCTCTCCGTTCGACAGTTATCTGCGTATATAAGGACTTTACTAACCACCCTGTATGTACAGTGATCCCTCACTTATACGCGCTCTCTTTTATGCGCATTTTTTCCGTGGTCCTGGCCAGGGATATAAGAAAACAATGATAACTCTTATTCATTTACGCGCCGCACTAAAAAAAGCACCTCTCACTTATGCTCGTTGCAAAAAAAAAAAAAAAAATTCTCAGTTCAAAAATGAGGTTCCTCAAGTAGTCAGGTTTTGCTTATCGCAAGAATTTTACGAGTTTTGTTCTGCTTGTAGGAATGCATTCCCTCGCCCTTCCCCTATTGTTCAGATTCCATGAACACATTACTCTACCTTATACACAGGGGTGTACGTGGGGAGGGGGGGTTTCTTGTGATTGACGTCAATAAAAGTCGCAGCCAATTAGAAAGGTTAGTACGATACGTACCACGTGGCATTGATCGCTAAGTAAAGAACAATCTTTAAAGTTTTGGTTAGATGGTTACATTTTAAAATGGCAAAAAGAACGAAATTGTCGCTTTCGTTTAAAATGGATGTTATTAAAAAATTCGATGAAAATTATTGTACCTCGAAAAAGGCTTTGGCGGAGCATTTTAACACTAAACCTACCACGCGCAGTCAAATGACCGTTTTTGAAATGTCGTTTAGAATTTCTTGTATACAACGTTACTGTATCACCATGTAACTTATTGACTTTTCCTATAATATACATACAACCCATTTTTCAATATTCACAACTTTCTTTATTGTTTACTTTCCGAAAAAATTTCATAGCATGTCTAGTCTACCACGAGCGGTCATTTGACCATTTGAACAATTCATGTTATTTACGACTATATTCTTCGGAAAGCGCACTCCTGAAGTTGTTTTACGAGCCCACAATGTAATTGTGGATCTATAGTGTAAACAAACGCGCGATTGGAACAAATGCCTAGCTTTTTTTTGTACGAGAGTACGATCTTGCGATCCGAACAGAGAGCATCAAAATTTCACAGAGCATATAATAGAGATCATTACGTGTTATAAGTGCTAGTTTCAACAAAGTGAACAGACCCAACAATATTTTGTGATATGATTTACATTTGAATTTTTTTTATTTATGTTCCCAATGTTTTTTCCCCGTTTGATTTATATTTTGATATTTTAGTTTTTACTTTATCATTTGTATATTCATCCCCAAAAATGTCAAGACATTCGAGGAATATCAATTTATTAGACAAAATAAATAATATCGACGAGGATTGTTCGGAAGATGACCAAGAAATTTCCGATATTGATAATGATACAGCGGAAAATAATTGTGACTTATTGGACAGCGATACGGACGAAGAGAATATTTTGAATACACGAAGAGGACAAAAAAGGAAGAGATTTATAGTTAGTTCCGAAAGTGAAAATGAGGAAGAGATTGAAACTACTACGGACGGAACTGTTTGGCAAAAAATAAAAGAAGGGTCTAATCGCGGAAGAGCACCGATTTATAATATTTTCAAGGAAATATCAGGACCGACAGGATACGCTAAACGAAATATTATAAAGGGCAGAGTTGAGTCGGCATTTTCCTTGATTATTGATCATAACATGATTGAACATGTAAGAAAATATACGGAATTAGAGGCATTTGGAGTGTTGAAAACGAAACAGAATTTATCTATTGCAAAATTATATGCATTTATTGGACTTCTATATGCACGCGGCGCACGTGAGGCTAAAAATATGGATCTATCATATTTATGGAACAAGAAATGGGGTCCGTCATTTTTCTCGACAACTATGAGCCGAAATGACTTTACAGAAATCATGAGGTTTATTCGGTTTGACAACAGAAATCAACGAAGTCAACGCTTACAAAACGATAAGTTCGCTTTGATCTCTGAAGTTTGGTACAAATTTATCGAAAACAGTCAAAACTGTTATAAACCAGGAGCATATCTTTCTATAGATGAACAATTGTTTCCAACAAAAGCACGTTGTAGATTTACTCAATACATGCCCAATAAACCGGACAAATTTGGCATAAAATTCTGGTTGGCTTCCGATGTAAGTAAAGTATATAGTAAACGGCTTTCCATATTTGGGAAAAGATGAAGGGAGAGAATCATCGGTCCCACTTGGGGAGTTTGTAACTTTGAAATTAGCAGAACCATATACGGGCCATGGGAGAAATATAACTGACAATTTTTTTACAAGCGTGTCATTAGCGAGTAAACTTCAAGCAAAAAAAACACGCTTGTTGGAACTATTCGCAGAAATAAAAGAGCTACCAAAATTAGCGAGACAGGCAAAGGATAGTATGACACGCTTCTCAACAATATTATACAAATCGAATGATTTTATTCTTACAATTTACAAAGCTAAACCCAATAAAAAAGTATTGATACTTAGTTCAATGCATTCATCCGTTGAAATTGAAAAAAGTGACACCCGTATACCAGAGACAATTAGATTTTACAATAGCACAAAATTCGGTGTAGATGTAACCAATCAAATGGCCAGAAAATATAGTGTAAAATCTAAATGTCAAAGATGGCCTTTACAGGTATTTTTCAATATCTTAGATTTAGCCGGGATAAATGCTTGGATTTTATACAAAGAAACGACGGGTGAAGAAATATCGAGGCAAGAATTTTTATTTCAATTGGCGGAAAAGCTTGGGACCGAATATCAGAAGGAGAGACAGCTAAGCAAAGAATGTTCATCAGAAACAATAACAAATACAGCTATAGATTCATCTGGACGGAAAGCTTGTCCAATAAGATATTGTAAAGTCAATAAGACTAACAAAATTTGTATAAAATGTAAAAAATACGTATGTGGAAAATGTGCAATACAAAATACTGTAATTTGTAAAAAATGTGCTGAAAATGCATAAATGTAAATAAAACTTTTCTAAATAGAAAAAAATATTTTCTTTACTATCCAATTGGCTAAAATCTCTTTCTATATTAAGATACATATTTTTTTTTGAAGCGGTCATTTGACCGCTCATGGTAAGATTAGGTATACATGAAATGTCGGTAGGTTTAGTGTTAATGTCCCAGGATCGACATTGAGAGGGATTTTAAAAAAATCGGGAGGCGATAATAGTAGCTCCTCGAGAATATGGAATCCAGTCGAAGAAAAGAAGCAGAATTCAAGGAGGAAAGTACGAAGAATTTGAGAAAATTTTGGAGCTGTGGTTTAAAGAAGCTCGTGCCTCGAACATTCCTGTCAACGTTGAGCTTCTAAGGGAGAAGGCCGTATAGTTGTCAAAGAGTTTTGAAATGGCAAACTTTTCTGCATCACATGGATGGATTGAAAAATTCAAAAATAGGCATGGCTTGACAACTCATGGTCTTTCTGGGGAAAGTGTGAGTGTCCATGAAGGAACTGTAGAACAATGGAAAGAAGACTCGTCTACTTTAGTAAACAGATACGAACCGAAAAACATCTACAATTGTGACGAAACTGGATTTTTTTATAAAATGATGCCCGACAGAACCTTAAAATTCAAGGGAGAACCATACCATGGTGGGAAAAAGTGTAAAGAAAACATAACGGTCTTTCTGTCTTGCAATGCCGATGGTTCGGAAAAATCCCCGCCATTGGTTATTTGCAAATCAAACAAACTTCGCTGTTTTAAGAACGTGAAGAAGCTTCCTTACGACTACACTAGCAACGAAACGGCGTGGATGACATCGTCCATTTTCTTGGATTTCTTTCATAAATTCGACGGGAAAATAGAAAAAGAAAAACGAAAAGTTCTCTTATTCGTGGATTAGTGTCTTGCTCGCCCACAAGATCTTCTAACTTTCAACAACACGAAAGTTATGTTTCTTTCCTGCGAATTGCATGAGCAAGATTCAGCCTTTGGATCTTAGTATCATTCGTTGTGTGAACGTGCACTATAGAAAAACTTTAATCCGTGGACTTCTGGCTACTTTACAAACAAAAAATGCAACAAAAGACGAATTGAAGCAAGTTGCCGTACTTGATGCAATTCATACGTTGTGCTCATCATGGAGAAACGTCACCGACAAGTATATTAGAAGCTGCTTTAAGAAAGCAGAATTATCGTTTCCAGCAGAAAATGAATGTGAGAAGCCGGAAAATAAAAGTGAAAATGACATAAACGAAGAAGATTGGTATATTGTATCTGGTGGACTCGTTACGTGTACTTTCAATGAATTCGTTGATGTGGATGAAAATTTAATCACGGCTCAATTGCGGGAAATTTGAGACATTAGAGCTGAAATAAATAGTGGTGACAAAGATGAAGAGGTGGACGACGATGATGATGAAGAAAATGTGGCAAAAGTTCCTCCAACTAACACAGTAGCGTCAGAAGCATTAGAAATACTGCGTGACTATTTTCAGTTAAATCCAGGAAGTGAAGGAACTTTTTCACGTCTTGATGGACTTGGAAACACTCATTTTGAAAATTCACGAAAACAAAAACAATCCTCGATTGTAAATTATTTTCTGAGAAAGTAGCAATCTTAGTAAAACGAAATTTGGGTATGTAAGCATTTCCATTTTCTTTATGTTCTTAAAAAATACGTAATACAGTAATTCATTAAAATATAAATTCATTGCATTTTGAAACTAATCTTATTTACAGTTTTCGGTAGTGTATACGTACATAGTATTAATTAACAATATAATATAGTACAATATATTAATGTTTCACTTTTAAGCTCCCTTTTGTGGTTTTTCTCTTATGAGCGTTTATCACGCGCGTTTTTCTCGCTGTCCGCTGCGCCCGCGCATAAGTGAGAGATCACTGTATATATATATGTATGTATGTATGTATGTACGCACGCACGTATATATATATATATATCATCATCATCATCATATTCAACCATTATCTATCCACTGCTGGATGAAGGTCTCTCCAAATGCTTTCCACACAAGTCTATCCTGAGCAATTCGCTTCCACGTCACCCCAACCTGTTTTCTTATTTCATCCACCCATCTAGTTTGAGGACGTTTTCTAGGTCTTCGGTGGTCTCTTGGAATCCAGTTCAGAATTTCTGTTGTCCATCGTTGATCAGTTCTTCTTGCAATATGCCCAGCCCATCGCCATTTCAGTCCTTTTACTTTAACAATGATGTCCTCTACTCTAGTTTGCTCTCTCACCCAAGTGTTTCTTTTTCGATCTCTCCTAGTTATTCCAAGCATGCACCTCTCCATGCTCCTTTGCGTTGTCTGTAACTTTCGTATTGCTCCAACTGTTAGACTCCATGTCTCTGATCCATAAGAGAGGACTGGCAATACACACTGGTTGAAGACCTTTCTTTTTAGACACAAAGGCAATTTCCCCTTCAGGATAAAACTGTTTCTTCCAAATGCACTCCAGCCAAGTTTAATACGTCTGTTGAGTTCTTTCATAATGTTGCCATCCATTGAAATCAGCTGGCCAAGGTAAATATATGAATCAGCAATTTCTAGCTCAGTGTTGTCAACTTGTATTTTTGTTTCCTCTACAAAATTATTGAACATGATCTTAGTTTTTTGTAGGTTCATCTTGAGTCCAACTTCTTCACTTCTAGTTGAGAGCTCTTGTACCATGTCTTGGAGTTCTAATGGGTCCGTTGAAAAAATAACAATGTCATCAGCAAACCGCAGATGATTTAAATATTCACCATTTATTTTTATTCCCTTGTTATTCCAATTTATCAGCTGAAAAATCATCTGTAAAGCAGAAGTAAAAAGTTTTGGAGAAATGGTATCTCCCTGCCTCACCCCTTTGCCAAGTTTGATAGTTTTGGTATCTTTATGTAACCGAAATTTTGCACTTGCATTTTTATACACACGTTTCACCATGTCAATGTACACATCCTCAATGTCTGTTGATCTTAAAGAGTTGATGACTGCTGATGTTTTTATAGAGTCAAAGGCCTTCTCATAGTCAATAAATGCAACACACAATGGAAGTTATATACTTCGGTCCCTAAGTATGAACTTCTTTGGTGATTTTCGGATCAATGCCATTTAAAAAATAATACTAGATGTGGCCGACGGCTTTGCGTTACCTCCAAAACTTAACCAGTCTTTTCACTCAGGAATCGATAAGAGCACTTACATGGTTTCGTCACAGCAATAACAAAACCGTACGCAAAGAAGTGGCGTATCAGGCTTTATAGATGATTTTTTCCCATTGAATTACATGGTAGCACGTCTGGTCTAATCGTAAAAGTAAGGTAACGACTCTAAAGCAACGTCCCTGAGATACTAAAAGTCCCAAAATGCTTTTTGATTTTAAAAAACACACTATATATACACGTGTTTTGAATATTACTATGTAGGTAAGCGTCAGCCGTATTTATATTCAATTAATAGCACAATTAATGCGACACCTGCTTGCAGGATGTCCAGTACATGATGTTCATAGTACAGAAAAATCTGCCTATTGACATTAATAACCTAACTGCCCTATTATCGTTGACTAAGATGCGTTAATAATTGCAAGTCACCGTACAATGTGTTGACTTTACATTAAGTCAATAAAAGTCCAGTTCCAGCTAAGGAATAAACACTTGAACATTGAAAGCGAAATCTTATCTACATCCTACTATTCTTGGTAGTTACTCACGGGTTAATTTTAAAGTCCAGCTGATTAATTCAAGGTCAAATTCTAAAGGTCACCAACTTAACTAACAAACAATTTATAGAGGAAGGTATTCCTTTTGGTATGTTTTGAGTCATTGCAAATTGAATACTTCCTCCCCCTCCCCTCCACATTCACTATTCCTCGTGAGACGAAGATTGCTATCTTTCAACGATGCCGGTATTTCACCGATGCTCTCGCATTTATTTTATTAGGTATTCAATATTAAAAGTATATCTTGTATATATCATTACGTAAAATGTAATTTCTCAAATTATGAACATTATGGGTTACTTAAGATGTGGTTATCGATTTCGTGTATAGTAGAATACCCATTAGTGAGACTAATTCGGATTGAACCCCACTCCCATAATCAGATAGTCCAAATAGTAATTGTTTTAATGAAAAGAATTGCATGTATTTCTTATCAAAATTATAACTAATTCAATCTATTACAATTGCTTAAAATATCGACTTTTCTTCCTAACAATGCCCCAAAATACCGACTTATATCTTCATAGCAATTCCTTAAAATATCAACTTATCCTTTGAATAATTCGTTATAGTGCCGATTTATACTTATATTTTCTTAACACCATAGGCGTATAGTCATATGGGCGTGTGGGGCCCGAGCCCTCCCCCAATAATCTGAAATAAATTGCGATTTTACATATACTGTAATGTATAAATGTACATAAAATGTGCTTTCCCGTCCCTCCATAAATTTTAAAAATTCTATATTGATACTTTACGCATAGACAATTCGTTGAAAAATACCTACTCAGTCTTCTTGCCAATGCTGGTAATCGTTTTCTAGCTGCCGAGCATAATTCCGGTAATCATCGTCCCACTTTATATCGATAATCTTGAAAAAGAAATATAAGAAAATTTTAATACTCCTTGCCTAATATTTTTCTTGGCAAATCTTCATAAATATATATGTTGCATATTTTAATAATTATTCACAAATGTACATTGAATCGAAGAAAATCCATTATTATTTGTAATACATCAGTGTACTAGGTACGGTTGATCAATTTTTTTTCTAAACAGTACTTCGATTGAATAAATATAGTTGGTCAAACTGTTATGCTTTTTGCATTTTCCATGAGCAAACCTGAATAACAAAGTGGGTATGATTAAATTACACATACGCATATACGACTTATGTAGTAATCATATTCATATACACAATCTACAACAGATACTTTATGTATCGGCGGTTAGTTCCATATTATGCGTTTATCGCCAAATCAAACAGCTGTGGATAATGGTTTAAGTTTTACATATATAAAAGAATATATTTTACGCATTTTGAATTTGGCATATGCATCAATTTTACCATAACCTTTTCCAGCTCAAAATTGCACAAAGATTGCATTTGAAGTGAACAAATGCAGTAAAAAGACGTTGGGAATAACTCTGATAATTTTTTTAATTAAACTGGAAATAATATTAGAGTCAAAAGCGCATTTATCACCTGCCTCCTACTCCTTTTTGTTTCAAAATTTAAATCTGAACTTTTTAGAACGTGTTTGTATGAAATTGGCTGGAGTGTCATCTGGAGATCAGCAAGGCGATTACTACAGCGACACCCTTTGGCCAAGTTGAGGGCCACCTAGTGGCCGAGTGGAGCTACACATGGTGAATTAACCGCATGCACGGTGGACTAATAGTCAGAGTACCACTTGGTGGTAAGTTAACCGCATGTGTGGTAACTGAAGCTCCACGTTGTGCCCTGATAATGCATAAAATATATAATGAATCTCTACAATTGCTGCTTGAACTGCGTGAGGAGGATTCATGGGGAAGTTGGGAAAGGTGGCCGCCGATGGCGGCGCTGTAATTCCAGGCAAGGACGCTCAAATAGCGTGGGTGAACTACTTGGCGTGATTTCTGAAACAAAAGATTTAAACACTTATAGGTATACGCATAATGGTAATATTAAATAATAATAATATGGCGCCATAACATAAAATAATGCAAGAAATCAAATCAGTGAAAAGCATCTTCCAACGGAACTAATTGTCTTCCCTCAAATATCAAAATTTAGAAGAAAATCTAAGGAATGAAGTTATTGAAAAGCTTCACTAGATTTCTTTTTAGCTAACGACAAATGTCATGCGCGAATTAAATATTAATTTTCATTACGCCTAACTCTTTTAAAAGGCATTTGCCCCTTGTGCTCTCTGTATGCGTCACTGCTAATCTTTATGTAAAAGTAACTGAAATAATTTGGAGTGCCCTGAATTTTCAGAGTGTAGTTAAAGTCAACTCTACAGAAAATGTTCATTAACTCAAGCATGCCAGAATATGGGCATCAATGGATACAAGTGATTATGCGCAATCTCAAAACGACAGCTTTTCATCTAAGATGGAACCGATGGCTCATAGTGACCTCCGAATGTCGGGAGTACTGTTGCAAACATCTGAACTCGAATTCGAGTTCGACCCAGAATGTGTGAAGCTAATTTCACCAACCAGCTACAAAGTTATGTACGGGATCTATATGAATCTACGTATATATTATTATTCTTACTAAGAAAGAGAGTAAGAATCTTCTAAAATCAAGACCTAATTGTTTCACCGAAAATCTCTAAGAAATAGCTTTTTCTGTTTGGCAAATTTCATGACTTATAGAACATTTAGAATCTGAATTAATTTAAACTACCGTTTCAAACCACCAAGTTGTTAGCGTATGTATCATGCTAAAGTATAACACGATATGTAGCACAGGCTGATGATCTCAGTGTTTTCTAAAACCCTTGTTTTACAATTTAATGTTAGAATACGGTGAAAGCTCTAAAGCATCGGTTGTCATTATGACACAGATTAAACTGAAATGCGCCATGTGCGTCGACGTACAGGGCACCTATACAAACTCACCCCGCCAAGAGATTCCAGTCTCCACACCTTTCAATTAGACTTCCAATCTATTAATAAGTGGAGGACGTATTTAAAAAACCCACTCAATCATAACAAATACGAGGAAACCCTGGAAAACATTAATTTTCATTGGAACTCATTCCTTAAAGAACAGAAGTTTTTCTTTTTTGAATAACTCTAGGCTATTCTTTTTCATTGACTTCTTTAGACGCTATCCATCTTGGAGTATTCCGTGGCCTTCAAGCCTAAACAAAGGTTCTGCCACCATTTAGTACCATTTGTAGGAGAGAACTCTTCATGAATCATTAACTGACTCTCTCTTTCTCTCCCATTCTCTCCTTTTCCCCCTCGATACAAAAACTATCCACTCGAGCAGTCTGCTAAGACCGACCGGCTTATTTAATTGTAAAGAGAAAAGGACTTCTTCCTTTTCTTCCTTTTCTTTTTTCTCTTCTCCTCTTTTTTTTTTAAGCGTGTGTAAGCGAGCTCTGAAGACTGTCTCGAGTTGTCTTTAACCCCACTGATTTATTTCAGCCGCGCTTCTTGGATTTGGGGGCCGCCAGAAAATTCTTCGAAATTATGACCTGAACGTTTTCTCACTTGCATCACTAGCAGTATGGGTAATTTACATAGGAAAATATGAGCGACGAGGCTGAATATGGGTGTGGCTGCTACAGGTTTACGTCCTAAGTCTGTTCATGGCATCATTTGACCAGAACCGCCAGTTTCACCTGACCTTAGATTTTAAAAAATATTACGTCAATTAAAATTTAAATTAAAAGAACTTCCATTTGAAGAAAAAATATTCTTGACGGGAAAGAAAAAGGGTGCCGAGGTTAATATTGAAGGCGAAACCAAGAGCATAGAAATGGAAAATCAGGTCATGTACAGTGCATGCATATTATTACATTCCTGCACAACACAATCATATCCCTATAAAATTTACACGCATAATTTTGTTAATCTAGACGTGTTTCTTGCTGGTCTAATTTCTAGTTACAAGTTAAAAACATCACACTACAAGTATTATAAATAATGAGAATTGATTTTCTAAAAATTTGAACATTTTACAAAATTTGAGCTTCGCAAATGCAACAATTGTAAAAAAAAAAAAAAAGTATTTTGATTTGTCTTGCCTTCCTTGGCAAATTCGAAAAAACCGAATCAGTTCTAGATCGGTGGGCAATTTGCATACATCCCCCCACTCGCTAATCCTTCCTTCACAGCAAAAAGGCTAAAAAGGAGCGCAAAACTTTAAGGGAGTAAGGAAAAACCCCCAGAATTTTCGGTCTCCCCAAATCCAAGTCCCAGTGGGGACTCCAATAATTTTGTAAGTTTTTTGTTTTCGAGGGCTGTTCCAAGGTTCGTTAGTTGCTGGGCGGGGGGCCTCTGTCACCGCCCCCGCTCGAAGCCCCATGGCCGGATAGATCCGCCACTGGCGTCACTAGCTCACTAATCATTTTTATGTCCCGCAAGGGTTACTCGCCCTCCCCTTCCTATTCACAATCATCTAATGACAATCCAAAAATTTCGCCAAAGCTCTGCGGATGACGCCAAGAACCGAATATAGCATCCGTAATAACTAAACTTAATCATCTGCTATATGTACGCACATGGTTGTATTAGTAGTTGAATATTCTACCCATAGAAAAAGTGAAATATCCTAAAACAAGAACGTGCTTTCGATAATGTATAGTCAGTATATTATTTATAAACTTTTTAAGACTTAGTTTCGCTTTTATACCGATTCAGATTTCCTTTTACTTATATTGAATAACTATCAGGTTAATTTCATTTTTGTCCAACAAATTATTTTAACACGTTACTCCCTTTATATATATCACAGCTTATGAGAAAACTTACCTAGTAATAAAAAATTTGGTGAAAATAAAGGGGGCGGAAATAGCGGTTTCATAGATTGCAAAATAAAATAACTTCTTAAGTATTGTTCTGAATACTTAAGAGCAATACGTAAAACAAATAGAAGATGCCTGAGTTTTTATTTACAGTACCTAGAAAAATTGACATTTAAGCAAATACGCCATCAAATAAATGAAAAATATATAAAAAAATCGTACTCAAAATTGCGACAAAAATCGACACAAATGGAGGCTCCCTCTCTCTCTATAAAAGTCAAACGCTCCTCCAATCGGACTCATGCACAAGATTTTAAAAATGGGGAAGACGTTTCTGACGAAATAGGGGCAAGTCTCGATGGATATAAAATTAAATCATCAGCATCACATTCAATCATTATTTATCCACACCTGAATCGATGAAGGTCTCCCCAAATGCTTTCCATGAAGAATTAGCTTCCATCTCACCCCGACCTGTTTTCTTATTTCACTCACCCATTTAGTTTGAGGACGTTTCCTAGGTCTTCGATGAACTTTTGGAATCCAGTTAAGAATTTAAGTTGCCCATCATTGATCCGTTCTTCTTGCGGAATGCCCAACCCATCGCCATTTCAGCTCTTTTACTTTAACAATGATGTCCTCTACTCTAGTTTACTCTCTCACCCAAGTGTTTTTTTTTTTTTTTTCGATTCCCGCTACTTATTCCAAGCACGCACCTCTCTGCACGTCTTTAGGTTGTCTGTAACTCCCGTATTGCTGCATCTTTTTGAACTCCATGTCTCTGATCCATAAGTAATGTACACTAGTTGAAGATCTTTCTTTTTAGACATAACGCTAATTTTCCTTTCAGGATAAAACTGTTTCTTATGAATGCACTCCAGCCAAGTTTAATACGCCTGCGGAGTTCTTTCATAATGTTGCCTTCCATAGAAATCAGTTAGCCAAAGTAAATGTGTGAATCAGCAATTTCTAGCTCTATGTTGTCAACATGTATTCCTGCTTTCTCTTCGAAATTATTGAACAGGAATTTAGTTTTTTGTAGGTTCATCTTGAGTCCAACTTCTCTAATTCTAGTTGAGAACTCCTGTACCATGTCTTCAAGTTTTAATGGGTCCGCTGAAAAAATAACGACTAAATAATAGCAACTGAATATAAACAATTAAACAATGTCATCAGCAAACCGCAAATGATTTAAATATTCACCATTTATTTTTATTCCCCTGTTATTCCAATTTATCTGCTGAAAAATCATCTGTAAAGCTGAAGTAAAAAGTTTTGGAGAAATGGTATCTCCCTGCCTCACACCTTTACCAATTTTGATAGTTTTGGTATCTTTATGTAACCGAAATTTTGCACTTGCATTTTTATATACACATTTCACCATGTCAATGTACATACCATCGACGTCTGTTGATTTCAAACAGTTGATGACTGCTGATGTTTTAATAGGGTCAAAAGCCTTCTCGTAGTCAATGAATGCCCTACACAATGGAAGTTTTACACAATGGAACGACATTTGTTCTTTCAATTAATTCTCTTAATACTTGAATATGGTCCACTGTACTGAATCCACTTCGAAATCCAGCTTGTTCTCTTGGTTGAGCTGCATCTAATTTTTTCTGCAGGCGATGTGTTAGCACTTTTGTGAAGATTTTATAAATAGCAGGTAACAAGCTAATTGGTCGGTAATTTTTCAAATCCTCTTTATCACCTTTTTTATGCAAAAGAATTACTGTTGCAGAATCCCATTGGTTTGGTATGTTACCGCTGTTAAGACATTTGGTAAAGAATTTTGCAAGTATGTCTTCTACATGTTCTCCAGCTTCTTTTAAGATATCTAATGTAATGCCATCATCGCCAGGGGATCTTCCTTTCTTCATACTTTTTATTGCAAATGCTACTTCTTCTTTTAAGATTTTTGGAGCTGTTCCTTCGACTATCTCAGAGTCTTCGTTTAATCCACTGTTTCCCTCATACAGCTTTCTGTAGAATTCTTCAACTCTTCTAAGTATTTCTTCCCTATTTCTTGTTATTTTCAATGGCTTTCCTTACTAGCTCACAGTTGAATTTTCTTATGTCTTCTTTCATGCTTTTGCGCAGAGTATATATATATATTATCATATTTAAATATTATCTATCTACAACTGGATGGATGAAGGTTTTAGGATGGATGAAGAAATGCTTTCCACACAAGTCTGTCCTGGACAATTCGCTTCCGTATCACCTCAGTTTATTTTGTTATTTCATTCACCCATCTAGTTTGAGGACGTTTCCTAGGTCTTCGGTGATCTCTTGAAATCCAGTTCGGAATTTCCGTTGGCCATCTTTGATCAGTTCTTCTCGCAATATTCCCAGCCCATCGCTATCTCAGCCTTTTTATTTTAACAACGCTGTCCTCTACTCCTATTTGCTCTCTCACCAAGTGTTTCTTTTTCGATCCCTCCTAGTTATCCCCAGCATGCACCTCTGCATGCTCCTTTGAGTTGTCTGTAGTTTCCGTATTGCTGCATTCGATAGACTCCATGTCTCTGATCATGAGATAGGACTGGCAATACACACTGGTTAAAGACCTTTCTTTTAGACAAAAAAGCAATTTTCCCTTCAGGATATGACAGGTTCTTCCAAATGCACTCCAGTCAAGTTTAATCAGGGCCGTATCCAGGTTGGTGCTATATGGGGATGAAGCCCCTCTAGAAATGTAGTCAGCCCCCCTTCCTGGAAAATATTTTTTTTCAAAATAAAATATTGTAGAATTTTATTTTAAATTTTTTGTTTTGTATTAAATTGTACATGATAATGGAAATTGTTCTTTGACGTTAAAAATGTATTCAAAATAGCTTTCTACGGTAGATCTTGTATACATCACGTATTTTGCAGAGGTTTGAATCTTCGTATACTTTATAATAATGATAGGGAAATTTTTGAGAGGTACACTAAAATTTATAAATTTCAATTCTAAATTTATGTTAATAGATTTATTTATTAACGTTAATATATTAATAAAATACATCAAAACAAATACATACAATAAACATTAGGTCCCCTGTAGCTTTCCGAGCCCCCCCCACTTGTAACTTTCAGAGCGCCTCCTGTAACAAGCGTCTAGCTACAGGCCTGAGTTTAATACGTCTGTGGAGTTCCTTCATAAATGTTGCCTTCCATTGAAATCAATTGGCCAAAGCAAATATATGAATCTGCAATTTCCAGCTGAACGTTGTCAATCTGTCTTCTTGCTTTCTCTATGAAATTATTGATTTCAGTTTTTGTAGGTTTATCTTGACTCCAATTTCTCTATTTCTAGTTGAAAGCTCCTGTACTATGTCTTGGAGTTTTGATAGGTCACTGAAAACAATGTCATCAGCAAACCGCAAATTATTTAAATATTCACCATTTTTTATTCCTTTGTCATTCCAGTTTATCAGCTGAAAAATCATCTGTAAAGCTGAGGTAAAAAGTTTTGCAGAAATTGTATCTTCCTGCCCTACATCTTTACCGATTTTGATATGTTTGATATCTTTATATAACTGAAATTTTGCACTTGCATTTTTATACACGCGTTTAACCATGACCATGTACACATTGTCGATGTCTGTTGGATATACAGGGGCGGACTAGGCCGCTGCGCCCTCAGAAAATCCAGGGTATGCGCCCTTTGAGAGGACCCAGTCCGCCCCTATATATATATATTATCGCCTTCTCTATAACATCGCATATTGTTATGAATATGTTTGGATGTAATATATCTAGTGTTTTCTAGTTTATAAAATATCTAGTAATATGTGTATGTGCAAGAATAATATCATTTCATATCGCGAGTTCTCCGTATCAATTGTCTTCCAATTTTCTACTAAAATTGGCGAAGGAAATAAAAAAGGAAGAGGCCAACTCTTTTGGATTACTATTTCTTCCTACAATAAAATTTATTCTTCAGAGTTCAGAGGTGATATTTCCTATTCACCAAGGCTTGTGATGGTGGAGGTACTACATTTCTTGTGAATGTAGCATAAGGTGTGTCATAAGGTCATATTACATGTAAGAGTTTTACAGACACGCTTGCGAGAGCAGCATTGTGCTTGTGGAATACAACTCTTCTAAAAGCTCTAAAACAAGCGCGAAAGCATGCTAGAGATTGCGCGCAGGATATCTAGTCAATTTGATATTTGCGTAAAGTTCCAGATGGATTTACCGTTCCGCGCATGCGCCCCACGTCATCCGCCTGATGTTTAGCCTTCCCATCTCACTACAAAAGAAGAAAATAGCGAATAGGGTTGTAGGAACGCACTTGCATTTTCCTTCCTTCTACACACGTCATTCTACACGTGCAATACTACTCACGAAAACACGCGATTTCAGTTTCTACGTGGACTGCCTCCTACACCTCGACCAGAGTAAGGGTTCCCTTACAATTTGACTAAATAAGCACAAAAATGTGTTAAAAACATGGAATTTCCAAAATCTTCTTTCGCTGGTCAATGCTGAGAGAATGATACACGTAGATCTTACGAAAACATCACAAAGTTTGTTTATTTCAGACGGCGCATTTTCCTTCTTTCCCCTATAACTCGGAAATGGATAGAGATAGGACAAGGTTGCAACGGTTTTTTATGCTCCACATGGGCTCTTCTATCACCCCCTTTCGTTTGGCAGATTAGGTCAAATTCACCCTGTATATTTAGTTATCGCTAAATATTAGTTCCATAGGCACACGCAGAAAGTTCATAAGGGGTTACAGGTTTATAATGGGGGTTACAGAGCAAGAACTCCATATATCTATATGAATATATACAAATTGAATTAAACAATAGGGATTACAACCCCCATCAACCCCTTACGCCAGTGCGTAGTTCGAAGGACACGTAGAGCCGCAGGTTTTTCGCAGATTATCTAATGAAAGAGTAAACTTGGAATATAAAAAAAAAGAGTCTTATTATTTAGAGACTTGCGTATATAGAATTCCGTTTCCCCACAAAAACGAAATTGCAGCTTTGTTATGGACGTTTATCTGATTTATTTAACAATTTGCCATTAACAAAATTTTCTTATTAACGCACAAGGCAAAGTGAAAAACCACCCACGATTCCTTTAATGTATCTGATTACACATGTGTAATGTCGTGCTTGCAGAAAAGTAAAACCGATTATTTTGATTAAACCAGAACTGAATTTTTGCATTCTTTGTATGTATTATTATAAATTAATTTAATGAGTGCCATTAATTGAAATTTGATGCAAGGATTTCATGCGTCCTAGGCGAGTTTCATACACCCCAGAAGAGACTTTAAAAGTTCACCCTAAAATTGAAATACGCCCCACTTTAACTGACGAAACTTAAATTTTATTGAACCACTTCTCTTGGTCCTTTGCTCCCTAGACGACCGCCTAGATTGACCTAATGGACATGCTCGCCCCCAATTGATTTACTTATTAGACAATTTTCTTGAAACGAATAAAATTTTGATCAGTTGTTTATTTTACATCGCTAAACTGCACTATAGTTGTTCTGTACTGAGGCCTAAGGCTTAACATAGACTCCAAACCACTATACATTTACGCGCAACCAAGTTCACAGGTGGTAAAACCTAGTTTCAGTTGGTGGACATAACAACTTGAATGAAAAAACCATGTACGAATAGAATTACACCAACTGTGTGGCTTGTATTCTGGAAATCACCTAGTAAACGAAGTATTAATATGGGTAACCAACACTAACTCTTAGCTTTGAGCGATCTTCGTTACATGTTATGGGTTTTTAGCCACAACCGGGCGTGAAATATCCCGAAAACCCCCAAACATATCACACGTTCTTTCATGCGTTAGATTAGAATGAACTACAATTCACGTACAGATTCTCTGAACCACTGGTAATAAATTGTGTAATAAGAACTGGGCAAAATTTGTAAAGAGGAGGAAATGAGATATCTAAATTAACTCTAGAGAACTATATCTGTAAAAATTGGGATATCTGATATTTATCTTACATGGAATTTCCTCATGATGGATTTTAACCAAAAAATTCGCGCAATAAATAAAAATATAACAATTTTAAAATTGTGCAGTTGTGGTAGATCTTATATGCAATGTTATAAACAACAGCGTACCCAAGGTGGGGGTACACAGGAAGTAACCAAAAGGGAAAAAAATTAAACTTAAAGAAAGTATGTAACACTTAAAAAAAGTTGACCATGATTATACAAAAAAAAAGGTCAACTCTTCTTGAGATCTCAATTTTTTCAAATATTCCACATTTCCCTAAGGGCAAAGCGAGTGTATAAATAATTCTTGCAAAAATGTTTTTCTCTATTAAAGAAACAAAAAAAAAACCTGTTCCCTCAAATTTTTGAGTAATTTATATTGCTTCCTTTTAGTGCCGATAGATGACGGTACCAATTCAGAGATCACGTGAATCGACATTGGTTTTTCATTCACTCATACATTCAAGACAGGCACGTGTCAACAGAGGGAGCAGGAGGTTTTTCGCCCCTCAGTCTCGAAGGAGGAGGAGGAGGGACGAAAGGTGTATTTCTCTCCCCACACTATTGAAAATACTATTAAAATTTTAATTTCAAAAATATCATTAAACATTTCCACTAATGTAGCAAAGCTGAAAGAAACTTAGATTTTAATTTCGTTTTCTGTCAATAAATGTCAGCACCATATCGTCAATAATATTGCTTTGACAGTGCTCCCTAGTGTATTTATTGTTTTAAAAAAAAAAGATAACATCTCTTTACCTGTACATTTTGTTTCAGTCTTTGTGAAACCATCGATTTTAAAGCTTGGTGCTCTGCGAAATCAGTAAAATTGTAAATCGTTCAAGTGGTTGTTGTTTTGTAATTCAGTTTATTTTAACTATTTAATTAACTAATTAACATCTAATTAACAATTAATTTATTTAATTAATATTTTATAATGTTGGGGATTTGTCGCAATAGATGGCGCCACCAGTTTGTCGTGGAAAATATCTCTTGCCCTCCCACTCTCCAAAACGCTGGCACATCCCTGAATACAGACAAATATCTGATGAACAATTGCCAACGACTTCATAAATTTTATAAATTCATTAATTTTTGGCATATTTTGTTTAATGGGAAATAATTGCGATCAAAAATTTCTATTTTAGCTTCGTTCACTTTTCTTTGAGTTCTTTTGTCCCAAGACAGCACGACGTTGACATAGGACGATACCGACATTTTACCATGACCACCGGACCTCCACACGTTTACACACGAACAAGCTTGCTAGAAATCAAATCAAGCCTACAACCCCAACAGTAAAGTCCAAAGATCGAGTTTTAGTCATCGTCACTAGAGCGGTCCTCTTACCTCAAATATCAAATAGTGTGTATTGCATTTATACGAGTCTATTACATATTACGGATGCAAAAAATATATATTTAGCTTAACGAAACTTTAGGCACGATAATCCGCTTTCTAATAATTTTATAGACATTGTGTAAGCATGTCTCCGTGAACATGTATCTGTTTATAAGAGACACTATGACTCGTTCATGACAGACCTGATGGCTTAAGATAACTTCCGAATCACGACGCACGTACACGCAACCAAGCCTACTGAAAATCGAACTCAACCCAATCATCGGCCCAACAATCGTAAATACTGCTTATATACAGGACGCATATATGTGAGTATGTACGCTTATTAAAATTTGGAAAGCATAGAACTCTTTTGCTTATATTATCCAATTGATATTTTCAATTTCTGTGCTCGTATTTACACTGAATAATCAAGGATTTGTCTATCTTTTAGTACTTGATCAAGTTCAGGTCAACATTCAGTCTTCATTCGGTCTGTGCGACCTTTCTCTTAAGCCCACGACGGGACCTAAATCAAATTCGCTCACTTGTCACCGACGCATTCGCCGTAGAGGCGTCTTTACAATTTAATATAACGGAATAGCAAGCCCAGTCAGATTTGTCCGTCTTTGCGAATGGTGCTCCTTATATTGGCCATAGAATGTACCCTTCTCATGTGTTTCAGAAACTTCAAGTGCGTTCATTGCCCATGAAATTTTAATCATCTGCATAATTAGCCTAAAGTCATTTACACAGGAAGTTCCGTCATTCTTTTAGCATTTTTTAGGGATACAAAATTTTATTATTATTTTTAATAACGAAGTGTATATTGTGTTATATTTTTGGCAAATAGTGTAGTTTAGAATCGAAATATTATATCTAAACTTACTATGGGGAATTAGCATTTTTAAACTTAGTGTAGAGAACGAACAACAAAGAGGCAATGATTGTGAAACAAAGGTTTCATTCAGTCCATTAACTGCAATTACTTCCACTCTTTCGATATGCAGTAAAAAAAACTCCACATTTTAATGCTTAAAGCAGATAAAATCAGGAGGGCATTAGCAGCAAAGATCACCAAAGGAAGGTTTAAAAACTATAGCGTTCAGCTTTCCGTTGAGCAGGAAGGAGAAAATAGTATGTAGGCCCAATAGAAGACGCGGTTTGGAGTAGCCGTTAGATACGCCCGAAAGGCACTTTTTCGCCAATTTTGTGCTAAAGAATTATTATCCAGAAAAGTTGGCGCTAAACCGAGTTTTTTCTCCAACTTCTTTGTCACAGAGCAGTGATTTCACAGAGCACTGACTCCCGAGCGCAAGAGGGCTTCGAATTCCGACAAATTTAAAAGAAAGAACTTCTAAATTAATTGCTGGAGTAGGTTTTTAGGCAGGGGTGGGTGGCAGGAGAAGATTTCGTTTTATCTCAGCTCTATGTGAAACGAGTCCACTTTTAAAAGAAGTTAGTCACAATCAAAAATTGTAGTTTTTGTCGTTCGTTCTTTTGTTTGAGTTTTAAATGGTTCATGTCCCGGTTTTTTGTTCTTCTTCTTGCGGCTCGTCCGTTTGGAATATAGGCATGGGTTCTTTGTTCTTACGACCGTAACGATGAAGGGAAGAGGAGCATTCACTTTTTTCTCTCTGAATAATTATTTTTGTGATTGAGCTTTTGTGATTTTCAGGAACTTGCATCGCTGCCCTATGTCGTTTACAAAGTTTTTGCATAATTTAGGTATTTTTGAAAAAAAAATGCAATCTCGCAAAACAATAAATATTACGTAAAAGTACTTTTTTGATCTTTTTGTCCTTTTTGAAATTGAACTAACTGCGCAGGGGCAGTTACGGAGTAATTACTTTTTAATTGCGCTCATTAGCGCCCAACTGAGAAAAACGTTATTTATATGATAACATGCCATAATTTTTGTTGAGTTTAGACTAGCCCCCATTTCAAATCAAGGAAACGCTAATTAAGAAAAATTAAAGGCGGGTCAGAATCAAACAATGCAAATTTTCAAAAACTTACTCAGTTAATTAAAAAAAGCACCGCCTGTGCTTTTAAATATAATTCTTATCTTCCAATACTTGGGACATAACTTCGCTTCGTATAAAAATAATCTTCCATTGAATACAAAATACCTATAGGGCAGTAATTCTCAAACTTTTTATCCAACGAATCCACTTTCTTCCCACATGTCTAACCACAGAACCTAAAGTAAAGCGTGAGATTATTCATCACAGGGCCGGTGCAAGCAAATTTGCTACCCTAGACGAACGGCGTGTGTGCCCCCATCCCCTAGAAAACCGACACCCCAATACATCTTGCAACAATCGAGAAATGAAAAAATGCTACACATTCCGCCCTCCCACTATAGTTCTGGTTAAAACGAAGTATGATAATCACAGCTGATCTCATAACACACAAATAAATGATCGACAAAAAAAAATCCGAGGTTTTGCTGTTGAAGGAGAAGATTGTAGTCATCAGTGTTTTGTGATAATGCACAAGGATACACACAAAGAAAATCGTCCTCCAAACTTTTAGTGCGGCAGTATTACTTTAGTATAACTCGCGCCACTGAAAGGTGTAGCAGTGATGAGAAAACGTTACGCAGAGTTACGTAAATCGATTATAAGGAAAAGTTTTTAATGTAAGAAAACAAAAAATTGAGGATATGGGGGGGGGATGGATAAGAGAGACATATATATCAGGAAAAGTAAACATCGGTGAAGGTATTCAATCGAAAATAATCCATTCAGCTTCATTTATTAATTTATTGCTAAATTTATCTCAATCACTCTACAGTATTCCGTACCTTCTGAAAAAATTTTCATGATGCCGCCCTAGGCGACCTCCTAGTTCGCCTATATGGTGGCGCGGGCCTTGCTTAGAACGCAAAATTTAGAACATAAAATTAAACAATAAATCAGTATAAAAATATTACAGCAATCCCTCCCATTAATAACTTTCAAGGGAGAGAGAGAGAGAGAGGAAACGTCCTTAGAAAAAGATAATCGAATATGTAAAATCCTGAAAAGCATTTGTCAGGACCTTCAAGAGAGGAGGAGGAAAATTATCTACAAAATTTTCAAATTTTCTGGAAATTTTTGGCGATGTTTTGCAAATTGTCTGTAGAACCCACTGAGGGCCGTCGCGAAATCCTGGGATTCCGCGAAACACAGTGTGAGGAACACTGATATAGTGCATGTAAAGTCGTTCGACAGATTAAATCTAAAAGATAACTAAAACTATTACCCAGTGTTCAAATATTCCGAGAGAAATTTGGAATTCTAGCTCGCTCATTAACGTTTGTTTCCCCAGCATCAGCCTTTGTCCTCCACTGCGTTGTGGCTAGCAGTCAAACGGCTAGTATTAGCAAATAGCTGCCAGTCATTCAGCGAGAACTAGGGTACAGTTCAACACTGAGGAGATGAGCTCTAACGAAACCATGGATCAACACGGATCGATTTATTTGCATGGGAAATTGGGGAGGCTGCGCGGTAGATAACAGGTTTTTGGCGATTGCTTTCCAAATAGCAATGGCAGTTTTTCTACAAACTTGATAAACAAAGATCTCCGAATTACTACCCATACCCTATTTTGATTAATCTACTGTTCCAAGTTAAACTAGTTTAACAGCCTCTGGGGACCAACTTGCCAGCGTAAGACAGTACCATAATGGAAGACTGATGTCGTTCCAAAGCCAACAATGTATGATATTCCTATTTGGCCATCTACCTTGATACTAACCAAACTACAATAATGTAAAATAGTCCACTAAACGAACCAATGAACGAGTTTGCCCGCCTATAATACACGACAGACTCCTTCAGGGATTTGGTCATTGAACGATTTGGCACACTGCTGTTACTGATACTTCCGAACCAACGCCCCCTATAACTGAAAGCCAGCCAAGTCAGTCTGTGACATCAGTAAGGTAAACCATATCAACAGTGGGACACACCTCTTAACCTCCACACAAAAGAAAACTTTCTACACAAAGCATCTTCCATAGATGTGATAATGAACTTCCTTTACTTTGGCCTGCTCAATATAAGGCTCAGAAATGTTAAAGCTAGAGTTAACCCTCTAACTGCTTATCCCGCGATTTCCACGGGCAACATGAAAGTAACAAGATTTTCTTTTCAAGCGATTTTCGCGGGTATGAAATTTTTCCATCTTTCATCTCTCATCATCTTTGGTTACAAAAATGTGCTACATATTTTAACTCTCAATTACATGTAGATTTGAAATATGTAATAAAAATAAATGTACAGCTTTTGAATCGATTTTAATAGAAAGAAGAAAAAAATGAGCATTCAGCGGGTTAATTATAACGTGCAAAACCACCTAATGTGCGTTTTCAATCCCTCGTAAGCATGTATACATTTGTTAAGTAAATTTGATTTAATAGAGAGCCGAGGCAATCCTAACATACACGCCTATACACACACTACATACGGTCTAACCTCGATTTAACGATTTTCACAGGACTAGTGAAAATAATCGTTAAAAGGAAGAATACATTTTTCGGAAATAATGCACCCACGAATGGGCTCTTCCTTGTGCTGAAAATTTATATTCAAAATACGATAAAAATGAAAATCATTGAATTAAAAAAATAATGTTTTTGCATTTTCGACCCAGCCCCCACCTCCTCAAAAATCACGGGTGCACTATTGATCAGAACTGAAATAAGAAATTATTGAAAAAGCAAAGCATAAAAATGCTTACCAGCGTTGTGAAGAATACATTTTAATTTTAATCAATATACAGGTAAAACACGAATACGTACTTAATTACTACTTTAATAAGAAATCTTTGATTTGACGTTTGTTTTGATTTTTCTTGGGAGTTGGCATTTAACATTGCCTTTTTGGCTTTTTCAAATGCATCGAAAAGACCATCATTGACATCAAAACGCGGGTAACTACTGTACACACCGTAAACCACCATTCGTTTCAATTAAGTGAACTCAATTGAAGTTGAATCTCTGGCGACTGTTGATTTTTTAACTGAAATTCTACTTGCATAACTACAGGATAATTACGAATACTTATCGTTAAATCGAGGAAAACAAACTTTAAATCGACGAAAATATAACACTGGACTCAATATAACTCAAGCCGAACAAATAAAAACGATCGTTTAATCGAAGTTAGACTGAATGTAATTTTTTCTCTTTATAAAAAAATAATGCATGCAACATGCACCACTACGACAAAAATTTTTCGATAAACAATGCACTAAAAAACACAATTGGCACAGTTGTAACAATTTAATATAGCTTTAAACGTTTTTCGATACTTTCCGCCATTTTCCAGAGAAGCGTTCATAACAGTAGATGGGTTGTACAGTAGAGTCTCCATATAACGAACTTCCATTTAACAAATTTTTCTATTTAACGAAATTTTCGACGGAACCTTGACTTTCAATGACATTAACATGTCACCATGTCAATTTTTCTCCGTATTACGAAAAACAATTTCTATATAACGAATTTTTTTTTATAAAGAATTTTATTTTTTGTTTTTAATTTACCTTTTACAATTTTTTAGCGGGTCGGTTAGGTAGAAGGGGTAGTTGAGGATTTTAATCAAGGACGGACGGAGTTGAGGTAGCCTTCTGTACTGTGGACATACGGCCAGTTGTGATAAATAATTCTATTGTTCTAAACTGGGAACTTCGAAACAGCGGGGATGTATCACTCTTCAGGTGTTGCTAAGCCACGAAATTTGCTTCTCGCACATACGTGTTATATTATTTGAAAATGGGGTTGAACTCAGTTGGGATGGGGGTGGGGCGGCATATAAGGAACATCTGGAATAAGTTGAAAATTGTGGTTTTGTTCCTATGTTACCAATGCAGAGCTCTCTGATTTTTTGAACGTTGATGAAGATGTTATGACCGCTGAATATCCTATGGAGCATGAAATCTTGCAAAATGTTAAGAAATGTAATGAAGAATTTACAGTAAGAGATGATGAAGATAAAAAGACTATTGAAAAACCTTCATAAGATGTAATTATAAAAGCATTCGAAACAATCCGACGGCGATTACAGTTTGAAGAAAATGTTACAGATGACGTGTTCCGATATTTACAAAAGTGTGAGAATTTCTATGAACGAAACGTTTTTTATAAGAAACCTGTACAAAACAAAATTAGTGATTATTTCTCTGTTTCAAATATATAGTATGAGGATTATACAGGTGCAAGGTAAGCCTGGTCTTTGCTTTTTGTTATTAATTTGTACGTACTTGTATATGAAAAATATTTAAACCCGTTGAAAGAAAAAAGTGTCTACTAAAATTAGTTTTTACTGTCCAAATTCAATCTTTTTCATTTTATCAAAATGAAGTTTTACAACTTATGTTTTAAGCAACTTTATTTCGGCAGCAACATGAACACATATGTATGTTAACATTACAATATTAAATTGTAATGTTAACATTACAATTTAATATTGATTTAATTTAATTATAGGAACCAAAACATAATTATATTAACATTATAAAAATATAAATACAATATCTACTATGTTAATTTCTATTTAACGAATTTTCCTTATAACGAAGTTTTTCAGAGGAACGATGGCACTTTGTTAAATAGAGGCTTAACTGCAGTTTTATAGCGCAAGGACAGCAAGGGTCATTCTGCGCCCGTTCATAACAGTAAGCGTGGAAACTTGTACAAGATGGAAGTATGATGGCGGAAAGCCGTCGAAAAGCGTTTAAAGCGATATTAAATTGTTACAACTATGTCGATTGTGTTTTGTAATGTATTATTTGTTAAGTGTATAGCACAGCAAGTAGATCTCCGGTTTCGAACTCCATTTAGAATATTGTATTATCGCAGAAGTAGGTATTCCTTCTCCGATAACAGCAAGTTAGTTGGATTGTTTACTGAAAACATAAAAATGTAATCTTCGGCCAAGGGATATTGACCCATTCAAGCTTATCAGACCATTCTTATCACGTGGATGACGGGACTATTTCTCAAATGATAAGTACTTATGTTCAATAATAAGACTGATTCATCCATAATCTGTTGGCTGATACAGTGTAGAATTTTTAACAGGGTCAAAAATCCTCTCCACAAAACCTGTAGATGCCCCGGTTTTACTCCGTAAAATTAAAATTACCGTGTAGTCAGCCTGTCTACTCTTCACAAACAACAGATACAAAACCTTGTATTTCACCAACGTTGTAGTGGATATGTTTTAAAATCGATATTCTGAGACCCATGGCGCACAAACATGAAATTTACTTAGTCATAATAATTGATACACTTTTAAGAAACATATATATTAGTAAAAAATAATTTACAAAAAATTCAATAAGCCGCTGTAATTTATTTTTTAACACCCTTCGTTGCGGCATCTCTGCCGAGTATGTCGGGTGCTACGTTTGGTATAGTAAATAAATTTACGACGTATCAAATACGTAGAATAACTGAAATTGCGATTTTATAAAACATAAAAAATTGACTGAATTCAAAAAACATTCGCTGTTTTTATTTTGCACTCATTTTCAGAATCGGAACAAACATGGACAAAATAATGACATAAATGAATTACTTTTTTTTTCAAATAGGCTGGACTAATTTTTTAATCTATTCTCTCTCCCACAGTCGGCACAAAGCTCATCGAAACTCGCGCATTCTGCATGAAGCCATCGCAAACTTACATATAGCACACCGTAACCATTCGCATCTTTTTGTTGTGTGATGATAATTTTCTTCATATTCCTTGCATGTTTTCACATCCAAAGTTTGTAATGACCCAGCTTCACTTTCCTTTCTTCATTTAGGATTACCTCTATCTTTCTCTATTGCGATGGAATCAAACCCAGACACATCATCAACTTCAGAACTAGTACTATAAATAAACAAATAAATAAATAAATCACTGCTTTATTTATTCTTCATTTGTAAAGACATAATAACAATATACTGTGTAATTACAGCGATAATACAGACAATATATACTAAAAGTACATCATATTAGACTCTACAATGAAAGGTCTCAAGAAAATATCAGCAAGGATATAACATACCTGGGACCTTAAGATTACAATCTGATTCCAAAGATGACACACAACTAATTGTGAACCACTCATTCTTTCATTATGTTTTTTCCAATTTTTTTAGCTTCTATTACCTTATATCAAATATTTTCTTAGACTTTTTTTAAATGTTTCTTTACTTTTCAATTTTTTGAATTCCTCTGGTAGTCCATTCCAAAGTTTTGCACCTTTATAATTTATATTATTCCTTCCTACTTCGGTCCTTATTTTTGGGAGTAATAGATCATTGTATTTACGACGTGTATTTCTATCTTTTTCATTTAATTTTATTCTTATAAGTTCAATGTGCTTGCCTTCCCTTATTCTTTCATACATTTTTACCAAGACACTGTATTCGTGTAAATGTTCTATTGGTAATATATTGTACTTGAAAAATAAGTTTTTCCAGTTTAGTCTTTTATCACTGTTAATTAATTTCAACGTTTTTTTCTGAATATTTTTCAACACATTTTTATTTACCGAGCCTAAGTTCCCCCATACGCAATTACAATATATCAGATGACTGTAGATCAATGAATAATACAGTTCTACGTTGTTTTTTCCCTTATTGTTGTATTAATTCTTCTTAAAATTCCTAAGCTTTTACTTATTTTGTATGTTGTTTTATCTATATGGTCATTCCAGTTCAATTTATTAGTTAATTGAATTCCTAAGAATTCAATTTTATCAACAATTTCAATCTTTTTATTATTAACTGTAACTGTACTATTTGATTCATAATCTAACCACCTTCTTTAGTTATTTCTGTTTCTTTCTTTTCCAACTTTCTTCTCCAACACTTTCTTTTAACGGTCTTCTGTTTTCTGAAATAGTTAAGACAAGTGCCTATTTCTTCGTTGCTTTTCCTTTTTTCTTTATTTAATTTTGGAATCAGAAATATTGTATGTAAATGTTTCGATAGAGTTACAATATTCTTTTCAGGCAAACCTTGACTGGTGGATGGCTCTGTATCTGCAAGGTCTTATGCTTTCGACTCAAGTGCATGTTTATGCGATGGTTCCATTCTCAATAATGACGAAAAAAAAAAGAATTTTGGAGAGCTTTTTTATGAATTTGGCGGATTTTTTGAAAACTTTGATGATATTTTTATGTATTTGTAAGAAAAGAAAATTATAATTAAATTGGAGACATTTGACTAGGATTTGCGATTATATTTAACGGCATTTGGTGCAAAATAACAAAAAATTCTAAAAATTAAAATTAACATCCGAAAGAATACGCGCGGCGTATGTTTCTGATTCTAACTGCGGCATGTATACCAATTTGTAAGGTATAGATGCTGCACCCTAAGCCTTTCTGATTTTGAAATCAAACATGGCGAAATAACAATGAAACCTCTCTACACTAAGACTATGCTTCGCTCAAACAGGGAATCCACTGACATCGTTAAAGTCTTAGCTGTAATATACAAAATACGATAGCACACGAAAATATTTCATAATAAACTCTATAACTCACCGTATATATTTGTTAATTTAAAAACAAAAAGGCACAGGAACACGATGTTTTTACCAAACACGCTTCAAATACTAAATGGCGCACATTTGGTATTTTTTGCAGTGTCATCCCACAGCCCGTTTCAGAACTAGGGGGAGGGGGGGCGCATGCGGCATGTAACCCGGATTTACCCTATATAAAAACATTTTCTTTTATAAAAAATAACTGAATTAAATAATTACATCGATATGTTTACTGTAGTCGTATATAAATCTTTTTATGTTGAACTTCGGCGGGCTACCATCCAGCGAATCTACAGGGGCACATACTGGATAGGCCATACGGTGGCGCCTCCTAGCGTGTCGTTAATTCGGGATTAACCCCCAATAATGCCAAAAAAAAAAAAAGAGCTCTTACCAACTAGCTACTTCGGCGTAGTATAGCCCAGATGCTCTTGCGCCATAAAAATCCAAACAAACAAACTAGCTACTCACTGTATTCCAAGATTTGGGTCCCTAGGCTTTAAAAATTTCAGATTCCTCGATGAACACGTAGATCCACGGCCCTATGTTTTCACCGGCCCTACGTTCATTACAGTGACGTAATGGTAACGCAAGCGCCCATCGTGCTCTTAAGCCGAATTCGACTCCCAGTGTTGGTATCCTGAAACGCATAAATTTTCCTTCCCACCGTGATTAGGGCTCCCTTGACCGCAAAGGTCCGGATCCCTCGGGAAATTATGGGTCCCGTGGTATCGCGACCTTCGGCGCCCTTGCGTCATAGAAGCACAAAATGTATAAGGTATTTTCCCTCGTGTACTCATCCCTTTTACTTCCTTTCCAAATTTTTCATGTATTTTTATTGGGTAAAAATAGGCTATCGAGTTATAGCTTGTAAAATACACCGAGTACATGCATACTTATTATAAGCTACATGAGCTAGTATTAGAAACCCAGATAGAGTTCTAGTTATATAAGTTATATGTATACTGGGCCGGGAGCAAATGGCCCGGCGTGGAACTTTAATAACTGAACAAACATAATTTGCTATTAAACGTAATTGGTTAGGGGCCCGATCTACTAAACTGCCCAGGGGCTCTTAAATCCTATCCCCATCCCTGCTTATGTAAAATATGCATCCAGTTTTCCCGATGCATTTTACAAGCTAATTGAACGAATAAGCATTTATTTATTTACGACGAACGGTAGCTTGTTCTGCTTTCCCATTTATAATTAAAAGTAAGATGCTTTTTATGTATAGCTAATTGAAGTTACTAATATTGAAATTCACAATTCATTGTTTAAGTAAATTAACCAATTCTGTGGTCTAAAGACATATAATGATTTAACATATTCAGTGATGAAGAGTTAACATATTCCCATTACCCAACGACTTCACGCGAATAATAAATTTTGACCAAAAAAAGTTTATATTCTAAATCTACAAAAGTTTGAACAAAATCGTTCTTAAATCAGCTTTCTGAAAGACGACATATTTTAATAAAACGTCTGAGTTTTACGGAGCAAGAACATCTAGAGTCATACTTCCCTGGGACCTACTGTTTTCCGAGGAATCCGAACCTCTTAAGGCCTAGGGAACCAAACCCCGGACTGATGGGCAACTGGGCGACAAGCGTTTCCATTTTGGGAGTCAGGCGGGTATCACTGCACCACCTGGGAACCATATTTTGGTGTAATACTAATATGATAGATAATTTGACCAAAACTTCGTGACTACTGGGTACCACAAAAATAAAAGGGAATTGTTTGTTTGTTTGTTTGTTTGGCTTTTTTATGGCGCAAGAGCATCTGGGCTATACTGCGCTTAAAAAGGAATTGTAAAATAAAGGAAAAACTTTAAAAGTAGGGCTAGCGATCCATCACCATCCATTGCGGTAAATCCTAAGGTCGTTTTCTCTCATGATCGTCACCATCCTCGAATATATACTTCGTATGTATTCTCTTTTCGATGCCATAAAATAATATTAAAATGGAAAAACGGAAACGTTTAAAAAAGAAAAAAATTTAAAAGCGGAAAAAAATTATAAAAGTTTAAAAAAAAGTAAGAAAAGAAAAATTTTGCATAAAAAAAATCATGAATAAAAAAAGTCGCCAAACACTCGAGCGGGTGAAAAAACGTGTCAAATATTCCTACGATCATGGAGCCATCCGCACTATTGGGCCCTGTCAACCCTGTCAGGTACGCTTATACTTTAACATTGGTGGGGCCCAATGGTTCGGGTGGCCCCATGATCATGGGAATATTTGCGTGTTTTTTCTTCCGTTCGAGTATTTGGCGACTTTTTTTATTCATGTTTTTTGGTTTGTTTGGTTTTTTTTGCACAAAATTTCTCTTTTCTTTCTTTCTTTTTTTTAACTTTTCTAATTTTTTTTTTCTTTTTCCATTTTTCTAGTTTTCTACGCTCATTATTTTTCTAAGTTTTGTGTTTTTCTTTTTTTATCTTTGTGTTTTTCTTTTTTTCTTATATTTCTCTGATTACTGAAATATTTCTCCATTGTAAATTTTTACATTATGTTTACATCGTATTTTTCAATGGAATATGATATTTCCCTATAGATTAGTGTTAATTTCAGGTGGTTTTTTATGCATTTACATATAATCGGTTTTAACTAGGTTCTCCAGTCGGTTCATTCGTTTCTTTTACCTGTTCTAGCATGAAATGAAGGCATGAATTATTAACAAAACCTACCACCTTCTATCTCGAACAAGACGTGTTTCACAATTTGACGATTTCCACTTTTTCTTCTTTTGATGATTTCATGTTATACTTTGTGTATTTACAAGTCTCCCCCCTGAACTTGAGGTTGTATGGACCTCACTTATTATAACACTCAATAACGAGGTAAGATACATTTTATTTTTTCGCAGGTTTGCGTTGAGTAAGAGCAGCACCGACATCAATCGCTTGGGGGTGTTACCCAATCAGCTGGGTTATCTTATTATAGAGAGAATTTTGGAGTCGAAAATGTGATTCTAACATTATTCTTACACGTTTTCGAAGCGTTAAATATCGTTCAGGGTTGAAATCGTTGATACTTGGGTAAAAATCGAAATAATGGTCCGAATTTTACAGCCAATCAAAGCATTGATGACGAACTTAATTAAAAAACGTGATGAAGCTGTGTGCGTATTTCGTAAACTTAATAAAAAAAATTTTTGAAGAAGGAATTCCATAAATTCATTTTTAAAAAACGAGTAAAAAATGAAAATAGAAAAAATTTCCGCGTCTTTAAAAAAAAACAAAAAAAAACTGAGTAGTGGAAAATTTTCTTAACGATAAACTAAAGCGATAAAAAAAATTTAACAAGATTTTCAAGATTAAAATCATAAATAAACCTTCGGATGGGTGTATAATGATGAAATAAGACAATCAATTTTTTAAAACAAGGCTTTCTTTGTTTATTGAGATCACGTAACACAGGAATACATATTACACAGAGAGATAAAGTTTGCAGGTTGTAAGCATGAAATTTTTTAGTGGCAAAGTATATTTGACATTTCTCCATCTATTGAATAAACCTGATGTTTTCAGAAACATAATACACATTATTAATTCGATCACTATTTTATACATTGAAAAAATACTAAACAAAAACGAGATTTTACAAACGGTTTTTCACATAGTAAATAAATTGTATAAATCTACAAAGTGCATGGCATGCATTATTTTCGTGACAAAATACGATTTTTTCCACCAATTGGATAAAGTGAATGTTTTTCAGAAATGTAATACGCGTTATTTATGCGTACACCATTTTTTTCCATCGAAAAATGGGATTTAAGATCTTACGAGTGTTTTCACACACATAGGAAGTAAACCTTATATATATATATACATGAAACGAGATTTTTACGCAAAGAAGTCTTCACACATCGAGTTTTCATCTTATATATTAAAAAAAAAAGACCTAAAATTATAGGAATGATGCTTTAACTTTCTCGATAAAAATCAACTCTCGAAAAGACGGAGGGTGATTTTTCACATATAGATTCTTTCTTCATTGGAACTCTTTCCAAGAAATCAATATTAAACAACATACTTTCTGATGCAAAACAGATTAGAGGCATATCGCTTCCGAAGACAGCAGTTATTGATAACACTTGAAGAAAATAGATAAATCTGTGACATTAAAATTCAGAAATTCCCGATAAAACAGAATTTCGGAAATTTTGTCATAACCCCCCTCCTCTTCATATAAATTGAACTTTGAATAAAAAACGTCTTCCATTTGGGAAGAAAATACCTTGTTGAAAACAGAAATAACCTCTTTATCCATTCTGGAGTCATATACAAATTCTACCCGATTTGACTGATTCATAGACTTTTCAATCTTACGATAAACAGGTAAAAAAGGAAATAGCAACAAACTTAGATTTTATAATACAGCGAGCAACCCCATTTTTCAGCTTTAACAGTTTCCTCCATTGGAGAGGATTTAAGGTTATCGACTACAAATTTACTATATCCTCGTTTAGGAATTTCTTGCGAGAAAACTTTGTACTATCATTAGATATTTTTTAGCGGAAATATTACACTTGAATTAATGAAGTGAGGTTGGGAATGTAAGACTTATGATTAGCCACTAGTTCTCGGGAAGCGTTCTGAATCTATAGTATATTTACAGAAACGGATTCCGGTAAGTGCATGATTAAAAATCCACCTCCTCCTCCGAATAAGAGTTTAAATGAGCATGAGATTCAGCTAAAATATCAAGAAATTCTGTCTTATTTTCGCACATTGTATTTCTTTCATAGTTAATTTTTTCTGAAATGCTCACATGAGAAAATTGGATACAACGCATGATTACAGCGAGTATTTGCCAGCATATACCAGAGATTCGTCTAAGATATCAAGAAAGTTGTGAATCAGCTCCCGAACACTGAAATTCAGGACTTCACGGTTGAAGAGGATATGGGGAATTTCCTAATTCCATTCTTTCCTCTACATAGAGGAAATTTGGAATAAACCATTGTCTTCATGGAATTTAAAAACACCTCATTGAAAAGTATTATAATTTAGCATTCTAAATCGCTATCGTAGGGTACTTCTACCGACTTCAACGAAAACACAGAGTCCTCAATCTCTCTGTATAGGGTGGCGAAAGAGATCCCTCCAAATTCCACATCGACTATGCAAGAGGAAATCTCATCCTTCTCCTCCAAAAGTCTCCCTCATTGGGAAAGGGAAATCTCTACCCACTTCTTATTTGATTCAAACTCATCTATAAACTTTTTACGCGAGAGCTTCATACATTCGGAAGTGATCTTGAGGGTGATGACACCATCGTAATGCCGAGTCATGATAGGGAACTTATAATCCAAGTTCTGCAGTTTTTTCTCATCGCATAGCATACGAAAGAAGATACTGGATCGGAGTACTACTCCTTGACGAGTTGGGTAGAACATCTTACCATCGAAATGATACTGTCTGACATGCACGAAAGCTTCTCCTAGATAGACCCTCACTGACATGAACCACCCTTGGCCTATGTGAAAAACATTGTTTGGGAGCATGTCCAAATAGAGGAACCCTCTACGAATCTTTAAAGGAAAAGGGAGAGAGAATATAGATAGATTGGGGAAGGAAAAGTTAGTGCATGGGAGGCAAATATTAGGAAAAGTACTATTTTAAAATATAGAACAGCTATACATCTTGTTTAGAAAAAATTATCTACAGAATTAAGTTTTAAAAAATTTTTTAAAAAAAAAGACAGATATTAGGAAAAATATTGTTTTAAAATATA
>QLNU02014899.1:0-12076 GCA_006491805.2 Dysdera silvatica
ATCATGTCATAATAACAGTGCTAATATCACTATGCCAATAAACGTTAATACTGTTTAATTTAATCTGCATAGTGTTCAATTTATACAAATAAACTGTTTACTGTCTTAAATTATTTCATTAAGAGCTCTATACTATCCAAATATCCACACCGGATGTGGAAAATCCAAAAATCAAGAATCGCGTGCGGATCCTTTAAATTAATTTTCGAACAGTAGGACTTTTCCTATTTTCCTACTATAAAATAGGAAAAGTAAGACGAATATAACCCTTTATTTTATGACCTCCACCATCATGAACTGTTGGTACTAACTTCAATTTGTTTAACTTCTATAATTGAATCGGTCATTTTGTACATAGGTTATGTTTTATTATTTTCCCATGGAGTTGACCGCTTCTCAAAATGACCGATTCAATTACTTTCGTTCTTGTAATGTCCATTATTTTAATTTCTATATTTGATGACAGTGTAAAAGTTTTTATAAAAACATGACCAACTGGAGCAAAATATTTTACATATAAAGAAGACAGATACAGGAGCTAGGGTATTAGACTGACACCCAGTGTACATATATAAATACTATAAAAGCTCATGTGTGTATATAGCCTATATAAGCAATGTTAACAAACCTTGTCGCCTTCTTCAACGTGCGTAATTATGTCACCAGTGGTGGGGTTAATCGTCGGAAAAGATTTACCAGATATTGACTTATGCCATTCATTGTTAATGAATATCTAAGAGAAAAATAATAAAAGCTGTGATGAACAACAGTATTTGAAATAAATTGGAACTTTTATTAAAAAATAAAAAGAGGAAATACTTTAATTGAAAGTTTACTGTATTTATTATTTATATATTTTATCTATAAATATTGTACATATTCACTAAAAATACAGTACAATAACACAATTTTATTTATAATGTACAGATATTAATTTTACATACTAATTTTTATACACACATTATACTTTAAGAAAAATATTTTGTGTATATTACCATTCTAAATAATGGTGTAATACAATAGAACTGATTCCGTATCACAGAGAAAGAGCATTTATAACATTTAAGATGAGAACCAAATAGCTTAACACACTATGAAGTGCAATGGTTTAACATACTACCAAGAGCAATAGTTTAACATACTAACAAAGGCAACAGATTAATAATGGGCAATTCCACAAAACCAGGTGCACAGCCTTTCAAAAAAAAAAATTTATCAGACTGAACTAATTTTTTATTTCAAACTTGCCAATAACTCAAAGTTTCTTATAACATTAAAGAGATTTACTTATGGGCAATTCCAGAGTTACAAATGTAACATATTGCACACATTAAATCTCCATATTTAGACTCAGGATAATTCAAAGAAACCAGTTGTTTTTTTAGAAATGGACTGTGGTAGTATTTATGTTATCCTAATTTTATGTAAAGTTTCATCTATTGGGTCGTTCCACGACCATGTATGTATGTAACGTTTGTAAGTGATATTTTCCCTAGATAACGTTTTAAAAGAAACTGAAATTTTATCGTTTTAAAAGCAAACTGAATATTTATCTGGACTTAATTTTTTTATTCTAAGCATTACATTCTTGCATTCATATAAAAAGTGTTGTAAATATATCATAGAATAATTAACAGTAGGCAATTAAATCTGTAGCTATCATGTAGGTGACAATTTTTGGAAGTCCATGTTAAGTGCAGCACCTTTGTAAATATATTTCTATAAATATATAATGATTTCAAGGCTGAAATTTTTTTTTGCAGTCGAAAGAGGAACTGAAATTATGGAAAACATTTTTCTTACACCCATACAATTGAAGTGCTGCTGACAAAGAAATTTAAACATGCTATCATGTATGTAACAGAGTACAAATTACATGTGCACTTTAAATATATTGTTGCATTTATTTGTATAAATGATTAATCCACATACAAATATTACTAGTAACTATAACTGGAATAAAATTGGTTTACAAAGTATACATATTAGAAGCCAAGGGTGTCTATACGGGGGGGAGGCAGAGGGGGCTCGAGTCTCCCCCATGCCATTTAAAAATTTAATTTGCTTGATTCTGCTATGCATTTACTTTAAAAAGTTTTGCAGTTACATCATTACTAATTGCCAAACAATATCAATTATTTGTATAATGTTTCACAACGTGTGTGTTTCAACCTTGAGGAGGTGGTAATAAGTTTTTCAGCCACCCATAGAAGTATTCATATGGGAGCCCATGTTAGAGGCTTAGGATAAATATAATTGAAAAGGTCAATTGCAACCATAGGTGTATGCAGAAGTTCATAAGGGGGTATAGGCTCAATGAGGGGTTACAGAGCTACAACACATACAGGCCTGCATAAAAGTTTAGACACAACACAAATTTGAGTATAACAAAATACTATTAAAACTGAAGAAATAGGAACTTTAATATTACGAAGTATGAACACATGTAATATGCAAATTAAAAATTTGAGAACAGAAATCACATCAGTAGCGAACTTGCTGCAATATATAACTTAAAATAAGTAAAATATGTGGCACAAAAGTTTAGGCACAAACATAAATTTTAGCACTTGCATAAGGAAATGAACAATTTTAATAATCAATGTAGCCACCATTACTTCGTATTAGATTAAATGCGTGGTCGTTCATTGAAAGCACAAGATTTTGAAAGGTTTCTGGTTCAAAGCTAAACCACGCATTTTCTATCGCCTCTTGAAGTTCTGAAACAGACGAATATTGTTTTCTATTGGCATACACAACCTTCGTTAGTACGCCCCATACATTTTCGATGGAATTACAGTCAGGACTAAGAGCAGGCCAATCGAGAACTGTAATATTTTTAGCGCTCATTCATTCGTTTGTTGAACTGGATGTGTGGATGGACGCGTTATCTTGTTGGAAAACCCAGTTTCGTCCACATAAAAGTTCGCCAAAAGATAATAGGTGACTTTCAAGAGTTGCCTGGTATGCCTTGGAATCTTGTTTTCAATTCAAAGACGCCAAAGAAGTCTGTCCATTGAAGCTAAAGGCTCCCCAAACCATGACTGAACCTCCTCCTTGACGTCTGCTGAACCGACTTAAGGGGTGTTTTCGAAGATCGTGCCAGTAGTGCGAAAGGCCATCGGGACCATCTAAGTTCCACTTTTTTTCATCACTAAATAACACCTGCAGCCATTCGTCAGTGTACGATATGTTCTGCCTTGCCCATTGCAGTCGTGCTTGTTTATGATGTAATTGCAAGCAGGGCTTGCGTCGCATTTTTGCATATCTCAAATGCCTGCATTCTACAATCCTTCTACGTATGGTTTCTCTTGACACTCGCATTGCTAACGTGTTTTTTATTTGATTTGCAGACAGGCTTTCATTTGAAGCCAATCTTCGTATTTGTCTATCATCCCGAATGCTGGTCACTCGAGGCCTCCCAGATCGTGATTTTGGTTGATACTGATCACCCCGGGATAACACTCGATAAATGCCTCGCTTTGAACGGTTCAATGCAACAGAAATTTGAGTAACCGATTTACCTTTAGTTTTCAGCCTCCAAATCTTCAAAATCTCGTCATTCGTAAATTGCTTTGACTTCGGCATCGTTCTAAGCATTCTAAATTATTTCAGGCCTTATATAACAACTCTGGGAAACGCCCCTTCGATCACTTGGGAACTTCGCGCCGTTAATTTGCATAAATCTGACATATGTGCCTAAACATTTGTGGCATGCAGATTCCAATATTACGGTGTTGGGATATTTTGTTTCAGTACTTTTGGTAATCTTTGGAGTTGCACAATTTATTATTGGTTCTAGGATTATTTAGATAAAATATCAGCGAATTTCAATGTTAATTTTCGCTTTTATTTACGATTTGACTCTGTGTCTAAACTTTTGTGCAGGCTGTATTCCTATGCTAATACACATATTTATATACATTATATTATTCCTATATAAATACACATGTTTATATACAAAATTTCATTGCAATGGGGGGTTACAACCCGCAGCAATATCACCCTGCATACGCGAGTGATTGCAACATACAAGAGAAAAAAAATTTGGAACATTGTACAGGCCTATAATATCTATCTACTCGTATGCATCACCAGATTCATTAAATATGACAAAAGTTATTATTTATAATATATATTGAAATTAAAAGTGTTGGCAGTATTTGCAATATATCAGCCTTATCCAGTTTATATTGCTTAGCATTCTCAATATATGAAAATTTATTTCCTGATACTTTCATCAGATAAAAAATAGTGAAGTCATTTTTATTTGCACTGTTTATAACTTGACAAAATTTTCATATCTTTTTTTCTTCCTGTAACTTTTCAAAAACTTTTTCTTTTCCTGTAACTTGCCAAAATAAATTTTCACACATGATTGTTCACTTCCACTGGATCATCAACATATGACTAAGAACATTTTAAAATGATGGCTGGTTTTGGAAATCTGGAATTACTGTAAAAATACATTTCAGAATTACAGCAAATAATAGTATGCATATTTTGTATTCCTTTGCTTTTGACCAGTCTATAAGTTTAGACTCTGTGTCAATTTGCTCTTGCATTATCGGCTCAACAACGACTTTAGACGTAACTTTCGCAGCAACAATGACTTTAGACGTAACTTTCGCAGCAACAATGACAAAATCTGTCGTCGTTTGAACTATTTCTCTTGGACCAGTCACTTCTGCACACACTTGAGATTTTGCCGAACCACTGATTCCATCAACTGCACCTTTGCCACAAGATGTAACAGTGTATTTCCAATCAATGCTATAAAATTTGTGTTTGAATTGTACATTTAGTTTATGTAAAAGGTATGTTATATATTTGTTTTTAAATTCACTTGATGGTCCATCAGTCCAAATAATTAATTTTGATTTGCGTTCAGGTTGAATTACATTTAGGAGGTTAGTTAAAAATACAATAACTACGCTTTTGGTTTTATCATTTGTGTCTGAAACTATAGGAAAACATTTAGCATCAAAGAGTGCTGTTAGAAATAAAGTATTTTTACGACTCCACAATGCCGACTGCACCTCTCCGTACCATTCACATGTAGGCTATAATTCATAGCAAAATCAAGTTACAGCACAAAACTGTTCTTTTTTCCATTTTCAGATAGAGAGGCTTGAATTTGTTTAATACAAACACATTATTGAAAATCTGGATAAACTGTTTTAACTTCATGTCATAATTCTGCTGTATAACCGTCATGAAATTTAGCCTTTTTGTTTCGAGAATGATGCATATCACAGTATTGTCAGATAATGTGTGCAATTTACTTTTCTACATCTGTATGTATGTGTTTTATATCTGTATATATATCTCCAAAATATGTAACTGTGAACAAGAGCATTTTTTAAATACTGATAGAAGATGGCAAATTTCATTGTCACGTACATGACAGCATAGAACTCACAAACTACTGATGCAAAAAATGTGTCAATTCTTTTTTCCAGATGACATAAGTAAATAACTTTGTGTTGGTGATAAGAAAGTATTTGCTGTACCAGTAAGTCACCTATAATAATAAATGCAAGTTTATATCATCTGACATCAAGAGTGTATGTATTCGTTGGAAGCTGAATAGTAAAAACTAATGTGACATAATAATGTTTTTTAATGTATTATATAATAGCAGTTAAATTTTAAAATTGGGTTGCTGTATCAGAAGAGTTAAAAATAGTCATTAAGAGTGAAATTAATTCTCAAAAAAATAAATGTTCAATACATGAAAATGAAAGCCTTTTTAGCATACGGCATTTCAACCCCTCAATTTTAGTCTTAGATATTTTTTGACATGAATACAAGTAATGTCATTGGAAAGAGCATCTTCGTAACGTAAAATAATGATAGTCACTTATTAAAAAGAAAACTTTAAAAAATCAGCTCTCGTTTCAAATTCCATGGAATGGCCCTATTACGGAAATTGGTAATTAAAAAAGTAACCTGTTACAGACGTAACTCAGAAAACAGTGTAAATTCCACATTGTCATAGTAATTCATACAATTCTGTAAATTATGCATGATTTTTTAAAATTTACTTTACTATGTCTTCTCACAAGCCTGAGCTTTTAGGAATAGTAAAGCTTTAGTAGATGTGATTTGTAGTAATTAACATAAAGACAAATTAATTTGCTACGGATGTAACAATTTGATGTTTCGGACATAACGTTCTCTGCTGTCAAATACAGAATGGACCAGTTTAAGTTGATACTGTAAAATATCTAGAAAAATAAGTATTTTACAAACAAATGTTTTAAACAAAAGTTGATTATCTTGAAGGGGGAAGTGCTTCACATCTATATTTTACATAGGAGGTCGTTTTCAAAGTCAAACTTGTTTTTTTTGTAAGGGAAACCTACATTTTTTTTTTTATTCTTATTCCTTGTGAAAAGTTTCCGAGACATATAAAAAATAAGTTTGAATAACGACGTTCATGCCATATCATGCATGTTGCATTTTCCCAAGATTCCTCAAAAATAAGAACTATTTCAACTTTTAAAGAAATACTTCATTTCTAACATACACAAACTAAAAATCAATAAACTAATTTATCTTAACACTTAAGCACTGATTTTTAAATGACACATTACATGGACGGCTATATGATGGAAGTAGAGGAAAGGCTGAATGTTGGTAGCAAGTGGCCATCTTGCTTCAGACCAATTAGCACAATAAGCAATATCTCATTTTTCTAGGGAATATAAATCGGTTGTGTGACTTATTAACCAATCATATTTATTTTTATTTGTGTGTACAATGTCTCTCCAAGTACTGCATACTTAATCCCTTTCATTTTCTAAATATCTCGGAAACTAAGCATTAAATCGAAAAAAATGTTTTCTACAAATTTTTTTTTTTAATAAGGAATAAGAATAAAAAAAATAGGTGTCCCTTTTAAAAAAGAGTTTGACTTTCAAATGACCCCCAAGTAAAATATAAATAATGAAAAACATCCACCATCCCCCCAACTTCAAGGCAAGCAACTTTTGTTTCAAACTTTTTTTATAAAATGCTTATTTTGTAAAATATTTTACAGTATCAACTTAAGCTGGTAAATTCTGTATACTAAGTGAGAGAGACCTGCTTAGAGAGTTACAAAGCTGCCATTAAAAAAAAATTTTAAATCTAAAATATTAAAGAGAGAAAAACTTCAGGGTGTAGTGTAATCTGAAAATTATCTACCCAGATTTTTGGTACATGTAGAGGAAAAGTTTCAAGAGGAAGGTGACTTTTACAAATCTAATTGAGTTAAAAGTGTGAACTGCAATTTTATCGTACTGGATATAATCTGAAATTAAATTATATGAATATGTTCTCATGGATGTATGTACAACTACTGTATATATAGAAATCTGGTCATTTCATTCAGCATAATAGTGGAGTTCTCGCTGAAGACAACTTGACGTATGCATTTTCTCTCTGACACTATCCTTACCATCTTGAAAATAAAGGAATTTTTTATGCTTTATGAAACAATGCTCTAAAAATGTAGAACCTTTTCTTCTAGATTAAGCCATCAAATGTATCTTTCTCATGGTCTTCACCATTATTTCTTCTGAATTAATATCCCAAACATATTAGGATATTAATTCAGATCTATTTTGAATGCTACTTTTTCAAGTTTTCATACTGACTTTTACATGTAATACATTTTCCTAACACATTCTTCATTTTCTTTTTCACATACTAACTTCTCTGCCAATTCCTTTGATCTACTGGAAAAGGTAGGGAACATTTTGTTTATGCTACAAACAAGGAACTCAAAATTTGTATTGTATATACATACACACAGATTAGGTGGTGTTTCAGATGAAAGAGGAAGAAGCCGTGGTCTAAGCAAAGCAAAAGATGAGAATCCAATCACAACGTTTTGATTTTCAGTTTTGAAAAGTTGAAATATGTCAATTAAAACCATATATAAGTGTCTTCCTTGACATTAGATTTTCTTTTCCCATATTTGAGTGATGATCGTGTCTTTCCTTCTTAGATTGACAATGAGTGATTATGTTGTCAAATTGGAAAAATATATTTATAATATTTTCAAATACTGCTGCCAATTATTTTTGTGTAATCATTGCTCCCAGAATTAAGAAATTTGGTGCACTATTTATAAGCCAAAAAAAAAACAACCACTGACTTAGAAGCACAGATATATGTATTTAACACTTAACGGACAAGTCAAGTAAATTTACGTTTGTCCATTCTGAATTCCTAGGGCAGGCCACATAGAATTACTAGACATGTAAATAAATAACTTCGTAAAATTTTATAAAAAAAAATAATGTTGATTTAATAAAACTACAATGCTTTAAAACCATACATACATGTTTAATTCTCTTAAAAAATGCTCAGAAGCCGAGAAAGAAAAAACAACCCGTCTGTTAAGTGTTAAATATATTTAATATAAAAAATTATTTTTATCAAATTAAGTTACTTCATTTTGATTCATGTAAAGAATTTAAAGCAACAAAATATCAAATTATGATTTCTCTTAGCATTACATAGTAATTATGGTTATTTCTACATTTGTTTGCTTAAATTAAGTCCTACAGGTATATGTTACGGATGTAACATTAGTCAAGACGTTACGTCTATGACATATTTTTAAACAAAAAACCTTGTAAGAATTTAATTTATGGCAAATCATTTACTTACAAAAAAGCTAAGAACACAAGAAAGGATTTTAATATTCATTGACTTTTTCAGAGATAATGGTAACTTTTGCTTTATTTTTGTTACGGACATAACAAAAAATCCAGTAATATGAATTTTAAAATTACTGAAATTTCCTTTTGTCAAAAATATAATTTTTGCATATAACTAAGATTATATAAGCTATATAAAATTTAAAATCATTTCTGTTGTTTGTTTTTCTATTAAAAATGGGCAGGAGAAAAATTAGTTTTGTAAAAACAAATTTTTAAATATTTTATATGGTCATACTTCTGTGTGAACAATTTTTTTTCACTTGATACATATTAAAAAAATGGATAGTATATATAGAAAATAGAGATTTCAAGCTTTAAGACAATATATGGTATAGCTACGTTGATACTGTTTGAAATTTTGACCTCTTGGTTTCACTTTTGGTGGAATTGCCGTTATATAGTTATTAACTTGAAAAATAGCTGCTGATGTATAAACACCGACTCAGCGGCCGTTTTTGAACGAAAAGGGTATGTGCGAAATAGTAAAAAATACTCATTTAAATAATATAGCTTTTTTTTGGTTATTTATTGATAGTTGTCATGGGCTTTCATACGAACTTATATTAGCTTATAATGTTCTATAGTTAAAAAGCACTAATACTACAAAAAAAAACAAGTGTATGAATGTAACATGTCACAAAATCATTGATATTTTAATTTTTATTTTGGTTTAAATAAATTAAAAAATATTTTTAACAATAAATTCTCCTACTACTAGTTAAGGCTAAATATGCAAAAATCATAACTGTGAATGTTACATACAGTCAGACATAAAGAAGGATTAAAGTATGTAACACAAGTCACATGTTCTTTTATTGTATTAATGTTGTAGTAGTTGCTATTTAAGAGAACAATTACTTCAGATTAAGTAACTACAGCTACATTTTCAATAGATATAATTTTAATGAAATTAAGAATATAAATTTGAACAAAATTAGGCAATTCTCAATCGTGGCAACAAATCAGATTTTTGTAAGATATTATTACCCTTCACAGGGATAACACAATTGCCAAATATTGGTCAACACACAAAGCCACTGGGATGAGATTTTTGTGAGTTTTTCGTGGGGGATTTTTTATTACAAATAAATTTGACATCCACGTATTAGTAGCTCAAACTAGAGCTATTTTTGTTTAGGAGAAAAAGAGACACCATCCCCATCCCGGATTTGGCATCTTAAAGCAAACAGTATGTAATATATAAGAAGTGGATTTGATAAAATACATTTATGATAATTTAAAAATGTTAGGAGAGTCACAGGAAGCCTAGAGGGAGGCCCCCGAGCAAAAAAAGGTTGCGAGCTACTGGTTTAAATAATTAAATATTTATATGTGATTACGTGTATTTTATATTTTCTACTCACAGTGTGTCACGCGTTCAAGTATTGCAATTCTGTCAGGGTGGTTGTCAGCCCACTTTTTCACAAAGTGTCTACCAAAATTGTATTTCATACTTCTGACTTTTCTAGACCAGTAACAAAAAATTTCCAGGTGTCATGTTTGCGCAAACTTAAATACACAGAACGTTTCTTTAATCAAATAAAGTTACTGAACTATAATAAAAATCAAATTAAACGTTTTTTAGACTTTCTAAAATTGTGCTAAAATTGTAATATTATCAATCTATACGGCCTATTTTAACATTACACGCTTCACTTTAATGGTCTAACCATTATTAGAAGGCAGATAAAACCATGTATAAATTTATAAAAACACTATTAATTGAATAAGGATGAATTAATGATAATAGGCCTATAATGAGAAATGAATTTTTATAAAAGATTAAGAAGTGATCAAAATTGAACATGGGCATAATGTTGTTTACATATGAAAACATTATTAGCCAATGTCTTCCACCTATTCGTTTCAAATCATTAAAAGGTCATAACGTGAAGTATTTTATGCAAAAATACTTTTCATTTTTTATTATCTGAAAAGTAGAAATAAACCCTAGAGATTAGTTTAACTGAAAAAATGAAGACAGGATTTCCTAGAAAAACAACTTAAGTTCCTGAGGCTTGTAATGCTGGAACTTCATTACAATTCTTTTCCTTGCTTTTGAAATCAGAAAATATTCAGACTTCCCATGGGAAATTTTCACAATTCTTCTACGCGAGTAGATATAAGCCTAGGCAGAAAGTTAATAAGGAGGGGGTTGTCAATGAGGGTAAGTTACAGAGAGCTACAGCTCACATATTCCTGACTTAAATATACAGAATTTCATTGCAATGGCGGGTGCTACAACTCCCACCCCCCTCCCTGTCTAGGCCTATGTGAGCAGACAACCTGTTTTTAAATCTACTTTTGCTTCTCACAATTGTTAAATTGCCACGCCCTTTCGAAGTCACTAAATAACTAAGAGAATTATTAAACACATTTCAAGTCAACTGAAATATACTTTAACCTTTGTGCAATGAATATGTGGCTCTTTAATAGGCGACGGTACGGCAGAACTCGAATACAACCTTATATGCTTTTTAGCAACATTCCAAATATCTTTTCTGAAATACAGTCTTGACATATTTAAATTCGTCTGAACGGCGGACACGTGACTCACAAGACTGAAAAAAATAAAATTATCGTTTATCTAACAGATAGCACGGAAGAACCGACATTCAAATTAATGCAATATTATTGATGCCATAAACAGGGTACGTGATACAGAGAAAAAGTGTAAACAAGCATTAAAATATTTGCTTAGAAAAAAAAAAAAAAGAAAGAAAGAAAGAAGAAGAAAAGTTGAAGGCATTTAAGATCTCTACTACAACTTCCTTCGACAAGGATATGCCGTCATTGAAAAATGATCGCCTTGACATTTCCTCTTGTCAGTTTTGGTGCCTTTCCTTAGAACCGATCATTTAGTTTACTGACGAAAAGGATATTGCCCGGACCCAGTTGAGTACTGAATACAGTTCATCAACGTAGAAGTTTTCAAATTATTAATGAGGAGGGCAAAAGCACATTATGTATATTTATACATTGCAATACATAAAGTTTCAATTTACTTCAAATTATGATGAGGAATTGGGGAAGTGCACTCGTGCCATGCGGGCCCGTATAATTCTAAGACCGTGAACCAGCCTGAGGATAAAGCATGTTTTTTCCTACTCTAAACGTGGGCTCCAACATGAATCCACTGAGATAAATTAGAACTGTAATACGGACTTTCTATTCAACAGCCCAGCGGCAACGCGGGTTTTTTGCTACTGAAGGATATCGGCCTGTTAACGGAATATATAGTTCTCAACTAAAATCCAAATTATTCTTACTTCTTAACACAATTTGAAGATAAAAGACATTTTCACTAAATGTCCTGCGTTATTTCTTTGCTTTAACTTGCAATTAAATATCCCCTTTAG
>QLNU02014899.1:13889-24113 GCA_006491805.2 Dysdera silvatica
TGTTAAGATTATGGTTAATTTAATTATCGATTTACTTTAATTGCAGGATCTACGGCAGCTGAATTGGAAGGTTCAAATCCTACCGATCTAGTGAAATCTTCATCTGCTCTTTTGCTCAATGCTCTGTAAAAGAAGCAGATGGTACGTCTACAGAGAAAGATACAGAAACTTCAAAACTAAACAATTGAAACATCATTTGAGCAATTTAATACACTCTAAAGTTTTTAGTAGTACTTCTCAATTTTTATTTTTAATATTTTTATGACTAGAGCCCTGTTTATATGCAAATGTATATGTGCAATTGCATATTTTAGCATTTTTCAGCGTTGGTACATATAAATGTCTAAAAACTGTGAATTTTCAGAATAAATTCATATTTCAAGTGTTTCTATAATTTTAAAAATTGTATTATTCTTTTACGGGAAACTTTTTGGACAACATTAAATTTAAACTTCATTTAACCCTCATATGAGCAGAGAAAAAAATCGACTTGTGCATATTGAACTATGCCCTAAGGCGTCAAAACGTGCAGTCACATTCGTAGCTGAATTACCCACTCTCCTTAGCAGGAAGACGGAAGGGTTTACTTCCATTGTGCTAAACAGGTAGTTAATTTAAGGTCAGATTAGACCTATCAAATATTTAATAAGGGTAAAATTCCGCACCATTATCTATCAGTAGTAGACTTTGCTGATAATCTATTAGGGATAGACTATCCGTTATAAACTACCCACAAAATTTTATAAATATAATTCAGTAACCTCAGTAGCTCTGGAAAAGATCTGTTTGTCCATAAAATGCTATTGAATAACAGAAGACAAAGCTTAATCTTTCAAAATATTGATAGAAAACTTGTGATATGATGTAATAAAAATTATGTTGTATATCAAATACGGGTCGAACCTCTTTAAAACGAACACGTTTAAGACGAATTGCTTTTAATACGAACTGTTTTCTGAAATCCCGTTAAACTGTATAGGAATCCCCATGTTATTAAACCGACAATTTTTTTCATATTAGCCGATAATGTGGCAACAATAGATGGTAAATTACCCGTGAAGGAAAAATGATTTCCTGGTGAGATCCACGAGGCGCCAGAAAACTATTATTTTCTTTATGAAAAAAATTGCTGATTTAATAATGTTAATCCTAGTTCGTCTTATGCATGGGCGGATTTAGCGTTTTGCCGCTCCTAGGCTATGGTTTTTTGCCACCTCTTTCCTACCCTCCCCCCCACCAATCAGTGGTAAGAACATAAAAATTGATACATTCAATATACGCCCAAAACTTTTATATTGACAATAAATATTTAAAAAAAAACAAAATGATAAATTGAAACATAAACATTAAACAATATTAACTTATATTGAAGTATTATCTCTTCATGGTATATAATAAATCAAATTCAATTTTATTGAAATAAATTTTAATTTTAGCAAAAAATAAATAAAAGCCCATTAAACACTGGTATTTAAATGGAAAACATGACGTCTAGCTTCCTTCTCGCCAAAACATCTGATTATATCATCGTATGGTATTAATTTTGTTATATCAGGGCCGATACACAAAATTTTGCCGCCCTAGTTTATAGCCTAGTATAGCCTATTGAGATATACGGCACTGGTCCTATCGGATATTCTTGCTTTTTTGACTTGTCGCTTTGGTCACAAAGTAGTCACAAAACTGCCATACTAATAGCAAACATGTCCATAGAAAGCCTTATACATTATATATATGCTCATAAGAGAGGGAATGGTTAACACCTGTAGCTTAGTTGGCAGAGCACTTGCCTGGCAATCATAGGTCGTGGGTTCGAGACCCACCAGCCGCCGGAAATTCATCCTTTTCTTTACGGGTAATTTAACAATCCAAATGTTATTTTTTCCTTGAGTACGGTTAAAACGAAATACCGTTTACAACGAACTGATAATCAATGACCCTTGGAAAATAGCCCCCGTTTAACACGAACAAAAGGCGCTTTATAAGATCGGAGCTTCTCACTGATAATTTCAACAGGCTGTAAGTGCCAGATTAAACATATGGGAGTAGCGACTTTTATGTACAATTGCACAACAATCATTTTCTGTTAGCGTTTATATGAATACGAAATGAAAAATATTCCGTAATGGACAATATACCGACGTGCATTGTTTTCAACAAACGTAAGCCGTTAAGGACATAATTCGGTGGGCTGGAAGATTTTGAGAGGATAGGGAAACACAAAGGTAACTATACTTGTTAAGCTATACAGTGTTCACAGAACAGTGTATAGAATCAGTAGTAGTGTCAAGAACACTGTATAGCTTAACAAGTGTTACTTGTTAAGCTATACAGTGTTCAACATAGCAACGAGGCCAGACCACCTTATGAGAATTATTTGGGCCCCCAGCTTGTGGAAACGTTCCTTTTGGTGATGTTCCTCTCAGTGAGAGGAACGTCTACAAAAGGAAAAGTCTGTGTAGCCATAGGCGTAGAATTGTATGGGCCCGTGGGGCCCGACCCTCCCACCCCCCAATAATTTGAAATAAATTGCAATTTTACATATATTATAATGTATAAATGCTTAAGCCCCCTCTCAAAAATTTTGAAACTCTACATTGATTTGTGTAGCACACACTTATTAACACTTATTAACGAAAATTCAGTAGTCGTTTCCTAATGTAATAAACAAATTTTGAAATCGACACCACATCGTCTGTGAGAAAAATCCGATCAAACTTGCAAGCTATAAAAATAAAACCAGTTCCTGACTGAACAATGTCAATAAAGTCACTCGACTCTATATGCACAGTACTGGGATTACAGCGCCGCCTCCGGCGGCCACCCTTCCCAATGAAACCCTTGCACAATCCTCCTCCTCCTCCTCCTATATGCACAGTAGACAGTTGCATCTGTAGGTAGTAGGTACCTATTCCTTGCGCTCTGTAATTCCGATAAAAACATATATATACAACATTTTTAAATAAAGGTAATGTGAAATTATTATAGACAAAGAGTGATGCATATAATATTATATAATTAAACTAAACAGATATAAAATAGATGCCTTAAAAATGAAAAGGCAAACCTCGATACGAACGTTTCTTCAGAGTAAAAAAAAAAAATGGGGTAAATCGAGCGATCAAATAGATTCTAATGATCTTTCAACTGAACTGAAGATTCAAACAAGGAATTGCCACAGGAAAACTGCAAGAAATTGAGTGCTTTACAAGCAAATAGCTCACTAGCTGAGGTATGTTCTTTCAAATTTGTTTTTGTTGTAAGAGAATACGTTATATATTAGTCATGGTGGGCGTAGAAGGGGAAGCAAGGGTTGTTTACTCTCCTAAATTTGGGGAAAAGAAACAAGCCTTGAAAATTATAAAAGTGAATATAAATAAATGTAATAGATCAAACACACAATAATGTATAATAAACACACAGTGTTTTAGTAAAATATTTGTCATTTTTATGTATTTTACATATAAATTCATTTTGGGGTGGGGCTTAAACTTACTCCCTAATACGTCTTTGAAGAACTTCAATCTATTTCAACTTGACATGCAATTTAATTTAAATAAATTATTGATTTTAACTCCAGAATTTTATTATTTTTATTGAATTAACCCATGGAAGAAAGTAAGGAGGGATGAGGCGCCGATACCCCCGAAATTTTCTTAAACAGTTTATAACTTTATTTTAAACATATATTCACAAAATGTCACATGCACATAACATCGACTGCTGGTTTTAAATTGTTTTGGCCCTCCCCAAAAAACGAAATCTTATCCATGCTCCTCAAATATCCACATATGCTGAAATTTTCATTGGAAGAAATTGGATTGAATGGATGAAATTTCAATCGATCAATCAATCAATCAATGAAAATAGTTTGTTTACATACTAGTAAAATACAATGCACGGCGCATACAGAACAAAAACGTAAGTTAACGATGTCTGCAACCTCGCGCACTTGACATATTCTTGATTTTTTATCAAGTGCTTCTTCTTTTTCTCTTCTACAACTTCCTTAAAATATTCCTTTTTTCTCTAATCACTTTTATTTCAGTTGGTAGAGTCCATTCCAGTACTTTACGCAGAAAGTTCGTAAGTGGGGGTTATAGACTCAATGGAGCTATAACACACATATTCCTATATTAAATATACAAAATTTCATTGCAATTGGGGGTATACACCCCCCCCCGCCCCCTGCGTACGCCAATGATCGATGGCTAAGTCTTCATTGCTGCTATTCAGGATTGTTTGCAGCTTATAGATCAGTGGCAATAAATTCAGGAGTGCTGAATTCACATGTCATAATTTATTTATTTATTTATTTTTTTTTACAAAGCGGAAAGTTTTACTAGGCTTCTGCTCGCTATAACCTCGCTGGCAATAAATGGTTTTCTTTCTATATATTTTGAATGTGTATTTTTTGGTTTTACAGCTCAAAGACTACAGTGGTCATGCTGCGCCGGGACCTACTGTTTTCCGAGGAATCCGAACCTCTTAAGGCCTGGGGAACCAAACCCCGGACTACAGTGAGCAGTGCGATCTTTATGAGATCTCTGAGTAAGCGTTCTTTATGTCATTGGGAGCCGAACCCGAGTTTACAGCACACTAGGCGAACGCGTTACCACACTGCGCCACCGCAAAGCCAAAAGCGAATGCTTATGTACAACCAAACGAAGGTTTTATTTCTTTTCGTTATAATCCGTTTCTCGTTATATCCAAGCAAGCTGTAACGGGGTTTAACTGTATATCGGTATATTTATGTCGAAATTTTGGCTAACAACATATCGGTATATTTGTTTGATATATTTATACTACATCGATATACCGGGATCTGGAGTAGCCAGGGGGCACACCGGACACGGCCCTCCCCCTCCCCGAAATCTTTGAATAATTTTTTAATAAAGGAAAATATATGTAATTTTTTTTATTCCACGTTTCATCAATACTATATTTTTGGTTTGCAGAATATTGACCTCTGAAATCGTCTTGTATACTCCAAAATATTCTTGATGCCTTCTATTTCACAAAAAATTCGATGGCCTATCACCTGCGGATACATAGGAAGGTCTAAGTTTTGAACTCTGTGTTTAGAAACCCAGCCGACACGATTACTTACAGACCCAGCCGAATCGGGCCGGATTCGAAGGGTGAGGGTAGTTTGAAAGGTGTTCTAACTTCCACGCTAGCAACCAAGGGTACAACACCAAGTGGTATACTGATAAACACTCAGCAGGAATTCCGGCTACTGGTAGTTGTTCGATCTGTGGAAATTTTTCAAAGGGGAATGGCTTTAGTAGCTTTTTTCTTCGGAACTTTCTGTATTTAGGGTGGGACGCAGTTTACATTTCACGTATTCAGCTGAAGCTAGACAATACAAGAATGTCTATAGCCTTATCTCCTTCATTGACTTGTCAATCAGAACTCAGGTAGGAATGTACTTTAATATGGATGGGGAGTACAGATCTTCTTTGATATTCCTGCAATTGAGCCAAAAATTAGATGATCTAATTCTTTGATTTTTTGCGAAATTATTTGAAAAATTTTAAAGCACTGTTTCAAATGTATACTACACCGGGCTTCAAATTTCACCGAAATCTCAATAAAAATAGGTAACATAAAAAGGTTAAACACTGGTAAAATAGCAATGAAAAAGATCACTCAAGCTTTCGGACGCATCAGCAGCAGTCCTTCGTCAGGAGTAATGCTTGGTGATCTTTTCATTTATATTATATCCTGGTACCCTGTTTTATTTCTAAAAGAATCGGTGCAAACCTAGAAGTGTTCTAGAATAGTGGGTTTCAAATGTTGCGATCCATGAAAAATTTCTGTGAATATTTATGAATATGGATTATAGAAGAGGGAAGATAGGGAGGTAAATATATGTAGTCTGGAATATCACGTTGTTTTAATCTAACTAAAAAGTACTTCTGGATTGACGTGTGGTATTTAATTTATACATCTGTGTGAGCGAAAGGGGGGGGGGGGAATAAATTAGTTTGTATTATTGTTTAGACAGGGGGTGATCAACTTTAGCAAAAATTTTTCTAGGAGGGGCCAAACATGTTTATATACACACGGTTCGTTTATTACAAATTGGGACCAAGGCATAACTTTGTTTGGGGGGTGGCTTCCCCTCTGTTCAATGTGGGCAAAATTTCATCATGTCATATCATATAAATATAAAATTTTGGGGCTCCCAAAATAAGGGGGCGCTGCTGGCCAGTGAAGTAATCAGGGCCTGCACACACATACACACACACACTCACATAGTATAGTATGGGGCAAGCATCTCACTGCCCTCCCCCGCCTCTTCGGGCGTCTATTAGGAAAAAATGTACAATTAGACTAAATTATGGGGTAGATAAATATATAGGCTGCCGCGTGGTATTGATTTTACTCAATTAAAAGTTATGCCTACAAAGGCATCGACAAGGATTGAGCATAAATAATATCTGGCTGTAGAGAGAGTGTAGGGGTGAGGGGGCATGAGTAGGATGTTATATTAATTTTTATATATAGCTACTAGATAGCCACAGAAATTAGCAGGAGTGTAGAGAGGGGCTGTTTTCCCTCAGGCCTGAGCTTCAATTACACGAGGCCGAAAATTTTGTAAAGCATTATATTAACGAATTTGTGAATTAAAAAGTTCAAGCACCAGCAGTTATTCTCTGAATTTCAGGATCATTTTCAAGACTTTAATTTCATTTTCACAGATGGGTCCAAAACTGAAACAAATGTGCATTTGTCATTAACAACAGTGCCATTGCAGAAAAAATCCCCTATCATGCTTCATTTTCACAGCAGAACTTTACGCCATTTCCATGGCTCTTACATATATTTCAACTCATAGCTTAACTCACTGTATCATCTGCACCGATTCTCAGAGTTCTTTAAAAGCACCGGAATCCTTTAAATATTCACCTCATCCTATTTTATCCAAAATCCATTCACAACTGCAGCACCTGCACAATCATTCCAATATTAAATTCTATTAGATCCGTGCTCACATTGGTATCAAAGGGAATGAGGCTGCTGATGCAGCTGCAAGGGCAACGAACTCACCACTTGCTTCTAGCCAATTTCTTCCTTTCTCTGACCTGAAACCAATTATCAAGACCTGTGTGAATCAAAGGTGGCAGGAGGAATGGGATCATCAAACCAATAACAAATTGAATAATATTAAACATACAATTGGTAACTGGCCCTCCTCATACCGTAAAAATCGGAAAGAGGAGGTTCTCCTTGCCAGACTTCGCATTGGGCATTCCCATCTCACCCATAGACATCTGTTGGAAGGAAAACCAGCACCAATTTGCCAAGTGTGCAATGAACCCATCCGTGTTTTACACATTTTAACTCAATGCCCCTATTATAGACTTGCCCGCACTCTTACTTTTAACTCTTCATCACTGTCTGACATTTTAAATGACCATGCTGACCATACGCATGTTTTTAAATTTTTAAAAAGTACTGGTTTTTACTACAGTCTTTGATTTTACCATGTTTGGCGCAGTATAGCCCAGATGCTCTTGCGCCATAAAAAAGCCAAACAAATAAGAAGTTCAAGCAAATCAAAATAGTAATAAACATTTGGCAATCAACACGTTTTGCCTGTTCTTTAGTACTCAAATCTGTAAATGAAAAGGGGTAGACAAAGATTGACAAACAATATAATGAATTATAATAAATGATGAGAAAAAATTGCAGCCACGCGCCATAAATATTCCATTACTCAAAATGACACATTTTTATAAAACTTCACGTAGGTAAATTTCTAATGGAAGGAACGATGAAATTGTATAAATATTTTAATATCTGTTTTATTAACAGGCATTCTGTGTAGGGTTCAGCATCCCCCCACGCCATATTTCCCCAAGCTACGCTCGAGCATGCATATAACATATGTTTTAATAAAGATTTATTTTCGTTTACTTCTTTTGTAATAAGAATATATATTTTAACTTATGAATATGCGCGTGTGTGCAAATGTTGTAATGATCGTACATGCCGTTACGAAGAATAGTTGCCATTTTAAGCATTAGTCTGTTAATAACAAATAAATGTAGCAATATATATGTGTAAATATATAAATGGCAGTTAACTTTTGAAATAGGGTTCCTCCTAGAATTAATTTTTTGCAGGGCCTAAGGATTTCCCTTGCGCTATTTGATGCCTCTACCCAATTATCCTATTGCCAATTGAGAAATAAATAGAAAATAAAGTTTTTAATCGAATTATTTTCTCAACGCAAAACTGAGCAAGTCGTTTGCAATTATGAAATGCTTTAATAAAAAAATTTATATCAGCTATATTTATATTCATGACGACGGTAATAATATAACGACCTTTAAATAAGTGTGATCAATCTGTTGAGATTTAGAGAATTTTATTTTTGGTTTGTTTTAAAAACTAAGATTAAAATAAGGTGTATCCCTGAGAACACACGTCTTTCCACAGAACAATGTCCACAAAGGAGCTCAATAGCAAAACTCCTAGTCCCTCACCAAGGGAGGTTGGAAGGAATTACAAATACAACGGATGTGCAAAGAGGTGATCTTGCACGAGTGCATTTCAAAAACTGGTTTCGGTCAATACGTCGATAACTAAGGGTATGAGAAAATTTAGTAAAATTTTGAGGCTTGGCAGGCAAAGGGTTAATCACAAAAATACCCTTGCGTTAAAATTATTTTACCATAGACTTATTTACGTAAAAAAAAGAGTCGTGGTAAATAATCCACATAAAAATGTTTTCCTGTCTCAAAATTACGAAAAATCGCAGAATAACCTATATAATTTTAGCCCTCTTTGATACCGATAGATGGCGTAATAGTCATATATTAAGTCAGATATATTTTCGTCGATATTTCATAGCATTCAATATACCAAACCATGTGTGTATATATCGACATATTTTCAAATATTGCTATACCTAGAGTTGGGGTAGGAATTTACTATCTATAAAAATTCCTTACCAAAAAAAAAAAGAAAAAAAAGAAAGAAAGAAAAATACAAAAAACATACCCCAGTGGTTTTGGGCGTTGGCCCAGAATAATAAAAAGCAATGACTTCTGTAAAAAAATGCAATATGCATTATACATAAAACCACCTAGATTTTCTCTAGAAGGTTTGCAACATAGGTGGAGAACCAGCAACATAACAATCAGCACATATTTTAAAACTTATACTGGGAATTTCTTACCTGTAAAGTTATATTAGTTTATATAATATATATCAGTTTTTAAATTTATTTAATTGAAATTTTAATAAACATCTTCATATGACAAAATTGGGTTATGTTAAAAAATTTTAGTAAGCTGATGGGATGATAAAAACATAAACCTCTTCCTGAAAACGATGAGCGGAAGCTCTATTTATTGATAAAACTATGAACAAGATAAACAATTTCAAGCTTTTTTTGTTTGCAAATTAATATTTAAACAATAGTTTTTAATGGTATTTGAGAAGGTAGTCCTTTTGAATGTTTCATTTTTTTTCATTCAGAAAAGCCAAAGATTATGCAATCTATGCGAATTCTGTGGATTTTGGTACCCAAAATCAGCGGCTGTTTTGACTTGTAAAAAGGGTTCTTTTGCTTTTAATTGCAAAACAAGCTTTTGAAACATTTTCACGCTTTTGTTTCCATCACTAGTTAACAGCAGAGAATCCAAGCACAAAAACGCGTTTAAAAGTACTTTCAAAAATAGACCACTAGATGGCGGTAACTAAAAATAAATTTCAGTATAACTAGAGCTCCTCTATAAATTCACGCTTCCAACCACAAATAGAAATGTAAAAAAAACCTGGAATATTGAAATACGGAAATAAACCCGGGAATTTTCGGGAATAAAGTTGGAACTTTGGACACATTGGAAACTTTGATGGGAAGAAACTACCTTGACCATGTTTACGTTTATTTGCACAACACTGGTTAACAAGCACTTAAAACAAAGACTCGAAATATTTCAATGAACCTTTTCTTACCTATATTTTTTACCATTTCCTCTTTCTACAGAAATTATTATTAGATGACGAAATTATATTCCATTAGAAATGATTCCAAGTTCAAATTAAATAACATTATCACTTTAAGGCATTAAATACAAAAAAAATTTATCGATTAATTAGCAAGATTAGTTCAATATTTATTTCTTAAAATACGTAATAAATAACGTAAAAATCGTTTTATACATTTCAAACGACCATATTTCAAAATTCCCATGATGTTCAAAA
>QLNU02014899.1:24212-56940 GCA_006491805.2 Dysdera silvatica
GACGTTGATAAAAATTGTTTCTTAATTTAATCTGCGTAGTGTTCGACTTGTATAAATAAATATTGCTGCCGATTCAATACACTTGATAATTGTTTTTAATTTAAATATGAAACTTTGCATTTCTGTAATATAAATTCCCAGTGCAATTAAAATTTGATGAATTAAAAGTTATATAAAAAATACCCGAGAGAAAAAAGAAAAACAAAATATTAAATATCTGTCGTTCCCAGCCTCCCCTCGTCCCCAACTCTTTGAATAAAAAGGCTAATTCAATTCTAAAAAGAAATGAAATGGAAAACTGTTCATAGCGTTGAAGAAGATGTGAAAAAAAATTGTCAAGCAAAAAATTTTACTATCCTACAGATCAAACGAATTTTTTCATGTGTTTAAACTTTTTTGTCAAAGACAAATCATAGAAAAAACTTAATTAAAAGTTTAAAAAAATATTTTTTGCTAACTTTAAAAATTAAATCATTGATAATGGCAAAAGTAAATCAAAATACCCTGTGTATAAAAAACTTATTTATCGACATAAATAAATCTCAAAATAAAACTTTATAAGCTAATTAGCCATGAGATGATTAGCAAAATTTTTTTTGCTAAAATAAAAAATAAATTTGTAGCAGTTTTTGAAGTATATCCTTAACAGGTAGTTCAAAAAAAATTAAGCACCCTTTTTTGTCATTAAAATTGTCATACAAAATTTTAGCATAAATGTTACTAAAACAGATATTTTGTGATTTGTGAAAATTAAAAACAAATTGGCTTATTAACTATTATTTTAAGTTTGGGTACTCAGGAGTGCTCTGAATTAATACTTGTGCACCATTTTCTTCGATTTTGGAAAGTATAAGAAGGATTTTTGTATGAACTGGGATTACTACTTCTCCCTTCAACTTATAAAGCAGAAATATTGGAACAGATAAGAAATACTATTAATAAACTTTTCACGTACTTTACATATTTCTCAAATTCCCATTATGTACGTAGAAAGACCTAAGATAAAAATAAATTTAAAAAATGGATAAAAATGCAAAATAAAAATAACAAATACTATATTATCGATATATACGTAATAACATTAAATGGTACACCCATAGTAGGTTTTTAATTAATTTAAATTAAATAATTAATAAAGCATATTTATGATAATTAATTTGTATTAATTTACAAAACGCTAATAATTAATAATTTTACGAAAGACAATCAGAAAAACGCTTATACGATCTAGAAATTAACGACGTAAGATATTTTGTAAGCATAATATATCTCTAGCTAAATATCGAAAATATCTGATAGAGGTCTATAGTATTCAGTACCACATAGGATTTACCCTATATATTGTTCGGGAAGCGCCATATCGATTCAAAATGGGTATCCACTTGAATGCAATTGGAACCACTGATGCAATTCAATAAGCATCAGGTACTATGTAACTCAAAAGAAATTGCGAGAGACCATCTGTTATAGAGCCCCTAGAATTCTAGGCTAACGCACCAGCCGCCATTTTGTTGTACAATTCCGGTTTTATTAACCTTGGCAATAAAGGCTTTCCTCATTGGCGCAATGATCGCTATTTTGGCATAAAAATGAAACCAATCCGCGATTATCCGACGAATGCAAACATTGGAGCAACTTTTAAATTGTCGCCAATAAAAACAATTTACAACCACGATCACGTGATACAACAGCAACAAAATGGCTGATATGCACCAGCTCCCCTTTTTTGGGAACCTTAATCTGGCATAAAGCTCCGAGTGAAGGTGTAATTCTATTACGCGACAATGCCGGCCACATGTTGCACGGAACACATACAACTAACTTGCTTCAAAGTTTCCATTGGGAATGTTTGGAACACCTGCCATATTCTCCGGATTTGGCACTCAACGACTTTTATCTCTTCCCCGTCTTAAAGAAACAAGAAACACATATCTAATTACCACTTCATATGCCATAGAAACATCCAATATACTAAAAAAGCCTGTCACTGACTTCTAGGGAGATAAAATAGTTATTCCCTGTGACACATGTCTCAATTACCAAGACGATTATGTTAAAAGTAGACTATCTGTGATACTACAAGAACACAATGTGGTTTTTTGGCCTATAGAAACTCGCTTTTCATGTGCGAGTATTTAAACTGTTTTTCTGATTGACCTACATATTGGTTATTACTAGGGCCCGGATTTCTATGCACTTGCATGTTTTTGCATATTTTTGCATATTTAGCCTTTACGTGCATGATTTTATTTTAAACATTTCGGCATATTTGGAATATTTTTGCATATTTCGGCATATTTCTGCAAAATTTTCATAAAATTTTCAAAAAGTGTGCATTTTTCTAACCCTTGTAATTCAATCAATTAGATCAACACTATGTTTTTAAAAAAGACTTTCCCTTTTTTAAAAAAATTTTTAAATAAAAAAATGCTACAGGATATCTTTCCACTGTAAGTGATATAACTAGATAACATTAAAGTTGGAAAATAATTTTTATGCGTCTTCACATTTCTGTATGAAGCACACATGCCGCTATTTTCCAAGTCAAGATCATATAATATTTTCCAAACTAAGCCGTCAGGCAGGGAGGGGCTTGCCATTCCATTGCCTCTCCCACTATATTTCTCTGATTTTCTTCAAAAAAGCTAAAATTAAAAGATGGCAGAAAATTTCATTTGTTTTTATTCCTCCCCCCCATCCTAGATTTAACCCTACCGGCGTCCTGACCCAAGCCAATGCTTCTAATGCCATATTTTCAAACATATTTCCCATACGTATTTCAAGCACATTTCTGCCATGCCCGCATCTAAAAGCAGGTGGGGTCTTTGACCGTTTTAAATTAATGGGACTGGGCTACTTTAGTTGGTAAGCTGTGATTGTATCGGCATATGCTCTAAAAATTTCGACCCCCAATTAAATCCCGGCTATGCCCTTGCATTTTGGTGTGTATTTTGTGTTAATTTTGTGCATACTCATATTCGAGGACGTAACAAAGTGATATTTTTTATGCATTTCAGTGCATATTATGTAATGATTTCAAGAACGTTTGCGCTGTTCACTTCATGCGTTTCGAAACATTGCTAATAATAGGGTCCAGATTTCTATGCACTTGCATATTTTTGCATATTTCCATGCATAGTTTGCAATAATTTCGTGCATATTTGCATATTATTTGAGCTAAATTTTATGCTTAAAAATCCGGGCTTTGGTTATTATATATGTAGATTTAAAAAGTTAGTATTATTATTAGTATTGCAGTAGTATTAAAACGTTACAATTGACGCATTAGCGTACGTAGAAGCTTCATAAGAAGGGATTACAGGTTTATTATAATAGCGGGTTACAGAGCCACAACTTCATATATTCATACACATACCTACAAAATTACATCGCAATTGGGGTTATGTGTCTGTGTGTCTCTTTTGCAAGGAGGAGGGATGGGAATGGTGGCCGCCGAAGGTGGCGGCGCTGTGATCCCAGACAGGACGCTTGAACAGCGCAATCAGCCGCCGAGGCGGCTGAGGGGGGGAGTGGATTGCCGATCAACACGGCATTCATATATGCACGTTCACGTTAAGTCGTCATTCAACAATTGGGGTTATGACTCTTATGACTCTCCCCGTTTGCGCCAATGAATCAAGAGGGTTCCAATAAGAACCAAACGAGTCCATTTTTTGAGATTTCTTGTAGCGATGTGCCATCTGGTTCCAGGACCGACTTAACGAACTAGTATGCGCGTTTATGAGAGATTGACTCAATCGTTCACTAATTCGTTCAGTCAGCGATTTGGCTCATCTGTGATTTCCATGGTCACAACGCCATATTGTTAGATTCCTCTTGCGTCAAATTGTAAACAACGTGCGTTTGGCAAACACCAAACGAAACGTGAAAAATACAAGTACGCAACGTTCGTAATTATACATAGGAATATGTGAGTTGTAACTCTGTAACCACTCCTCCATTTATTCTGTAGGAGGTTACTACTGCCTATAATCGTGAAGAATTAAATGCGAAATTGAGAAATATCAACTTAATTTAATTAACATTAAGTACAGCGCGAGAGCATTTTTTACATGTGCTTTCGAAATGAGGTTGAAAGAATGAATGTTCATAACCAGTTCTTTTTCGATCTCCTTTTTGAGTCCGTTGCCAGTTCCGTTCACTAAAGTTTTTTTCTGTCGATCTGTGGACGCGTCTCCCACAATTCTATGATCCTCCTTATGAACTTTCTGGGTACGCCTATCAACAGCGGTTCCCAACCTTTTATTGCCGCGACCCTAAATAGCGATTTATATGTAACCAGCGACCAAACTCTAGAATTGGACCATCGATAATTTTTTTAGAATATGGATGTTCCGAAAATTTAATCGATATATCTATTAAATTTTTAATTATTTTATATCAATGTTTGTTCACTACGTAAGAGACACATGTGCAAATGCAGTGATTGGCCGTGAGTAAATCTTGGTTTCGCTTATTTAGGGGGCTTATTTCAGGTGAGTCATATTCTTGACGTAGAGTCTGGCTGCAATTTTTTATTATTAACGGTTTTGGAAAAATTTTAGGGAATATCTAAAATATTTTTAACACATCTCCAAATTTTAAGAAATATTTTTCCCTCCTTGATTAAAATTGTAAAAAAAGAAAAAAATTTTTAATCATTATTATCGAGCCATCCACAACACTCTCGCGACCCTGTATCAACCCTCCGCGACCATAATTCGAGTCGCGACCTGAGGTTGGGAACTTCCTATTCTACAAGAACTAAACTAGCCTTTACCGTTTGAATTGTTGAGCTCGTTTGGCTTTTGCGATAATCCTCTCAGCTCTATTCATTGTATATCACCACCACGTGTTCATCAATGGAGATGTAACTGTGAAATGTTTTATCCCTCTTAGGTTTTAACTATAAAGAAATAATGGAAAACATATAATGGAAAACGTGTAATGAAAAACACGTAATGATGGGTAAAAATAAAAAGCTTGAGTAAAGACATAGATTGGCAAAGGTGTTACATCATCATTAGACATTGCCCATCGAAAAACGATAAATGATGATGTTTTTCTTTCAAGAATGTGAAAAATTATAAAAAAAAATGATAAATGACGAAAGTTACAAACAAAGCAATCTGAATATTGACATAAAAATAAAGAAACTTACTCGAAGATCATGCAGACACATTAGAATGAAACGTAAGTTAGACAATGATCACAGTCTTTAATAATAAATAATAGCAATAGTTTTTTCCACCTGAAATATATTGTGCGTGACAGGTGTTTTGAATGTCATACGTTGGATTAGTTGGCTTAATATGAAAAAAAAAATGATGTTCTTTCGTGTTTTATGAAACTAGGGCAGCTACCATCAACGGGACCTGCAATTTTCGGAGGATTCCGCACCTCTGTTGCATAAGAAACTAAACCCCGGTCTATGGTGGGATAAAAAACAGTACGAATTGGCATTCTGCGATAGCACTGGAATTGAATCCGAATTAATAGCACTGAAACGAAATTTATTTCAATGTTAATGTTAAGGTATTATTACCCTCCGCAGGGATAACACAATTGCCAAATATGGTCAACAGGCTTTTTTGTTGACCATATTTGGCAATTGTGTTATAGCACATTAGTAGTAGCAAATTTGTAGCACATATGTAGTCAGCAAATTTGTAATAAGTAATAAAAGCGTTCGGTTCAGGCACGCAGGCAGACGGGGGCTCTGAAAGTTACAGGGAGGGCTTAAAATTCGTTAATATGTTTATGTATTTTATGAATATATTTAATACTAAATATCTGAGTGCATTTAAGATTAATAAATAAATTTATTAATGTGTTAATAACTTGTAGAGTTATACTGAAATTTATAATTTTCTTTATCTGTATTTTAGAGTAGATGTAGACTCAAACCTCTGTAGAAAACATTATGTACACAAAATCTGCCGTAGAAATATATTTTGAATATATTTTTAACCTCAAAGAACAATTTCCATTGTCATGTACAATTTTACACAAAAAAAAGATAACTTTTTGTAAAAAGATTTTCCGGTGGGGGGGGGGGCACAGCTATCTCTAGCCCCTTTCTGGTTACGGCTGTGGTTCGGTTTCAAAAGTCTCTCACATTTCATTTTTTTGTGAATTTTTAGGGTATGTAACTTCTTTAATTATTACATAGCCAATTTATTATTATTGTTATTTATTTTAAATTTTGGCCCTCCAATAACTTAAAATAAATTGCAATACTGTAATTATTAGGGCCCGGATTTTGATGACCCGAAAATTCCTAAAACATGTCCTTAAAAAGATGAAAAATATCCTTAAATGGACGGAAAACTGTCCGAAAAAATCGAAAAAATGACCTTAGTATTAAAAAAAGAAATCCCCCAAAATAAATCGTATTATAATTTTCCACGTTATAAATTAAATAATTTCAACTTTAGACAATTTATAGACTAGAATTTTCATTCTTTCTCCATGATATGTCAAAAGAAAAGGATGTAAATACACTATAATATTATAAATGAATTTTATTGATGTGTAATCTAATCACTTGCAAGAATATCAAAATTACACCAAATAATTATGAGTTTTTTTAACATTGTCGAAAACCTATTTTATTTTCTGAAAACGAATTATTATGCCTTGAAAAACTCTTCTCAGCGCTTACATGTGCTTGTACAACGACCAGCAGAAAGGAACTTACATATGTTTTTGGAACATATTTGAAGAAAACAAATTCATTTTTGTTCAAAATTCTTCACCAATTCCCAATATTTCTGCCTCTCCAGTTAAGATAACAGAGGTTTTTTTTTATTTTTTTCAAAGTCTGAAACCTAGAGTTTTTTTTCTAAAACATAGTTTAATTTTGCAACAATGGAGTATCCAGTCGATATAACCGATTGAGTCAACGAGTTGTGTTCTGTGCTTCCAAGCCCTTAATAATGGAAGGTAAAATACTAAAGTTTAATCTTATAATATACGAAATCTCCTTCTATTTTTTCCTGAGAGAACAGACATCGCGCAATTTGAAGAGATGCTACGTACTCCGGCTGAAACTCATTTACTGTCGCCTTTACAGCATCAAAATTTCCGCTGTAACAAATATGCATTCATTGAGCATCCAACCATGTTCCCTAACGCGTTAGGATTACGCGTTTTTACGCGTTTTTACGCGTTAGGACGCGTAAAGGATTTGGCGGCAAAGTTAAACTAGGAGCTTGTGTTTTAAAGACTTCTGTACGATAAAGAGATTACAAAAAAAACCTTTCTAACATTAGAAACAAATCTATCTACATCCAGATAATTTGCCTGAATTTCCTCAGCAACCCCATGTAAGGCGTGGTCAAGTGACATGCACTAGCTTTGGATAAAAACATTCAATTGCTTTTCCCTCTTTTACTACATTTGATGTAGCATCCGTTAAAAGGGGTAAAACGTTATACTCTACTTCGCTTGGCCACAAAAGAGTAAAATATTTCTCAAGTAGCTGACAGAAGGTTGAACGATTAACCTTTTCAAGTACCTCCAAATTCAATAAAAATACTTAATGTTATATAAGATAACAGTTGGAGGTATGACAGCAAGGTTGAAATAAAAGTTTGGTGTGGCACTGAAGGAGCAAAAGTTAAAATGGCTGCGATTAATATACGTAATTGCTTGACAATGAAAGCCGTTGAAGTTTTTTGGCTAGAAATCTAAGTTTTTGGTTGTGTAACTTTTGTAATCCTTAAAAATTTATTTTTATGAAAAAAATTGGCAAAAATGACCTAAAACACGAAAAACGTCAAAATCCAAAAGATGCAAAAAAATGCAAATGTCATGAATATCCGGGCCCTAGTAATTATACAGCAATTGTACTAATTGCAAATACTGCAGTGTATAAATGTAAATAATAGGTTTACTTGTCCACAAAATAATTTTGTAAACTCTATATTAATGATTTTTCCCGTAAAAACATTAATTCCTATTCTAACTACACCTGATCACTATTTAAAAAAGTGACCATATTTATAGTTTTCACTGAATAAATCAGAGAAGAAATTCATACAAATTGTTTAAACTTTGAAACATAGATGGCGCCATGCTCTATTGAAGGTCCTTATATTAGTGAAATTAATTTATAAATATATTTCAAAAACAAAACTTTCTACAAAATATGTTGCACTTCCAATTTTTCTCTTAATAGTTTGTTCCAAACTGTGCACAGCACCTGCGAAATAACAGGTGGCCTTGCATATAAAAACAATATCCAATAAATGGTTTTATAAAAACTTTAATAAGAATCTCTGCTTTTGTTCCTAACAGCTTTCCCTTCACATTAAAAATGTGCTACGAGCAGAACCGTAACTTTCTGAGCCTTTTGCAGCTGTAATAATCTATATTCAGTTTTTTAGAACAAATGGCAGTCGGAGTGGCACGAACGAACAAACAATTGTCCCGGACTTCGGCTTACTAAACCCTAGACTGAACTTCGATTCAATGGTGCGAACGTAAGGAAGAAGCATGGGCGTCGGCAGAATTTTTTGTAGGGGTGGGCAAAGATTACTTCAGCAGAATAAAAAAAATCCATTCAAAAATAACATAATTAATTTTTTTAATTACATAATTATTTAAATTATTTGATTAAATAATTATTTAAGTTATTTGATTAAATAATTATTTAAATTATTTGATTAAATAATTATTTAAATAAACAATGGGACCATTTAGTATAAAAAATATTTAAACAATTTATAAGCTTAAATTTTAATTGAGACTGCATGCATTTTGCCTACTAAGTTTTTTTTTTAATTAATCTTTAAATTGGTTGCATAAAGCTTGATGCCACGATTAAATTATTTCAGGTACATATTTCAACATACATAAAACCAGTTTATTTTTAATCAAATGTGGGAGAGATGTATCTATAGGCAGAGCTGCCGATGCTCTAGATCAGCGTGGCCCGGGTTGAGAACCACTGCTCTAGATAATACAATAAAACTATTCTAAAACAGCCACAATTATAATTATATATGAATGAATGAATAACCGTTCAGCGAAAAAAAATTGAAACTGACAGTGCTAATTTCATTACATATTTCAGCCAACTGTTTGATGTAACCCATAAAGATACAGTTGGCCTTATGGAACACGATACCTGCCGCATGGAAAAAAAACCATCGCCGAAGACAAAATATTCTTGAAAGATCAGCGAACAAGTCGGAAAATGGAGATGGTGGTTTGGGTGTAAAATACTTCGAAAAAAGTGGAACGAAAACAGTCTCGAGCCACCAGAGAATTCGAGTTCGCTGAAATAGAACGGTGTTGGCAAGAACAAAAAACTTCATCTTCACTCTTAACATCAACACCCATACAGTCCATACACTGAAAAATACAACCAAAAAATGTGCAGTCTTCGCCCTTTTCTCACACCGTGTCTCGAACTCTGAACAACACTAGATAGCACGGCAGTTGCTACGTATAGCCCGACCGGATGAATTTCAAAAAAGACAGCCGACATTTCCCATACTCAACAAGAGAACCAAACTAGTATCTCTGATCGGCAGTAAGTCATGGTTCTTTTTCAACATCCTGGGCATCGATGCAGATTGGTTGAGGAGCCTGTACAGGAATGGAAGCATAATATTTAGTAGTTACCAAGAAGTAGAGTTGTTCATGGGGAATATTAGGGTTGTGAGTGATCTTTGCGAACGAGCTGTGAAATTGATCGAAGACTCTTCCAAGATCGTCGTAAATGGCAAAAAACAGACGCTGCTGCATGTCGTTGAAAATCAAAGAAAACGTATTCCAAACTTTAAAAAAGAAACATTACAAACAATATGTAGCCTTTAGGATAATTTTCATTTAATGTTTAGCGAAAGCATGTGATTTATTGCAGAGCTTAATGTAGTAATGTCTATCTTAATTCAGTTATTGGTAAACTTTGATAACTATTAAGTGTGCCTGTGCTCTTTCTCATTCCACATAAATTTGAAAAGATGTTCCGTTACAATTAAAAATCGCAGCAGTAAGGTAAGTTGTGCACAGTATGCACGGTGCACATTTAACATTGTGATAAGGTCCTATACCGTTAATGTTAAAAAATTTAAATGAGGTGCGTGGGGGTCCAAACTTATCCAAATAAGCTAAGATTTCAGGTGTAATAATGATTTACCATGCTTAAAAACGTAAGACTAAGGGACCTTGAAAAATTTAAAAAAAAAACAACGGTTTTTCGAAATACCCTAGTATCAAGCCAACGTGTTCTTTGCTGACCTGTCATTCTGAATTGAATTGGACCCTTGCTCTTCTCCAGTTGCATGTAGGGTACCATCCAGCCTGTCTGTACTCATATTTGACGTTCGTTCACTGCTCCACTGTATATTAAATTTATATACTTCATTTAATACAGCATGATGTTTGCTATTTTTTGAGATATAAGAATTCAATTAGAAGAAATACATCTTACTGAAGCAATATTCGTGTACATGGTTGATGTTAAAATATGGTTTACATCAATGACTGGATACAGAATTTCCCTGCAGAACATAATCCGAAACATTTCACTCCATTCACCATCTGTTTTTCGCATCCATAATGTATCTGAGTAACATCACTTCCCTAAGCAAACTATGCACATGTACCTTGAAATCTGCATGGTCTTACAAAAAAAAATCTTGATTCATCAAACGAATCAACGTTCTTCCATTCCTCCAAAATCCATTTCAGACTTTCGTTATAGGCGCCCTTGGAGCTGAAGTAATGTAAGTAAAGGTATCGGGAGCGGCTTTCGGCTACGCAACTCCATATTCAACCCGATACAATGCACCATGTACACGTTACTCTCATCACCAAAACTATATAAATGTTTGCGCGCCTGTTTGATTACTTCGTACCAAACGAAATAAAATTTGTATGGATGAGCCAGTCCACACTCTGTTAAATTTCAAACAACATTTGTTTATTGTTTTTATTCCAAATAACCAGATTTAACATAAATGGTTTCATATACTTTTAAATGTCCATCACCTATCTCTTTCGAAACGTTAGATCTTGCCCAAATACGGCGGGACAATTTATGAACACATTACTGAAACTTCTGTTTATCTGTAAAGTAGGCATCAATGTGATAAAAACTAAATCTTTATGTCAAGTCCGAATATGCTTTCAGAAAACATTACTCCTTGATTTATCTGTTCTATAGCGCACTTTAGTTTAGTTTCTGAAGTCCTTCCTTCCACAACATTTGATCACCAGGTATTAGGAGGTAAGAAGTAGGGAGAAGAATTTGTTTTGCAGAGTAAATAATAAATTTTGATGATGCGTGCGGAGTGCAAGTCTTAATACTATATCTGGGTATTCAGTCTTAAGGAAAATTTGAACAAATTGAAACAATGATAAAGTTTAAAACGCCAGCACTGCGATATATGCGTTCTTATCTCTGCATTCCATTTGTTCTTGTTTTGTAAATATTCTGATAATAGGAAAAGCCATGGGAGTGCGGGAGAAATATCATGAGCTAACATTTTTTAATGGAAAAATTCAAATAAGACGTCAACAGTTTATAGAACATAAATCTTTATATCGATATTTAGTAGTATCTGTGCGTATCAGTAAGTGACGGATCCATGGGGTGAATTAGGGAAATGCCCCTCCCAAATCCATAAAAATGCGGTGAAAATCGATAATAACGACCAACAATATATAACGACGGAATTTTTGAAAAAATTTAATTTCCTATTTTATTTATTTATTATTATTTTTCTTTAATTGCACGTTGAACCTGGGATTAAAAAAAATATTCGCTAGAAGCCGTTAAATTATATTGTACTTAATCATTATGTCAAGCAAAATCCATATTTTCTTCTCTATAACCGGAAACTCGCTAAATGTGGGGTTGTTATAAGCTGGTCTTACTGTACTTTACATTTCTCCCTCTCCAAAATCCCTTTCTGGATCCTCCTCTGTGTAAGTAATATATCAAATAAGTAGTTTTGCATATTAAAAGTTATATAAAGTTTTCACAAATTACTATTTAATACACCTTTGTCATATATCTCTAAATATTCATAGGTGATACGTGAAATTGGGCAATTTTTTTAGTAGGAGAAAAGAGAATGCTTTTTGTCCGGTTCTAGATGGGGGATACAGAAATATAGGCAGTGACGTAAGCTTGAACTGTGAACGCTTATGTTCAGGTATAATCTTGCTAATATTGTAATCTATGCGGCGCAAGTATAGCAAAGCTGATAATACTTTATTCCTTTTTATACATCGGGTGACTATAAAGGCGATTTGCTTGGGAAATGGAAAGAGAGCAGTAGCGATGCTAGAAACGGGACTCTCTTTCTGGTAGAAAAAGCAAATGGTGATGGCTCGTATTCTGCAAGAACTACAAAGATATGGATTCGCGCGTACAAATCCGCATTGTTATTAAGAGATTCGGATTCGCTGGAATATCACATTTACGGAGTTTATGAGCACAGTCTTGACTCGAAGGCGTTACAAGTGAAGGCTGAAGAGTGGTACAAAGGTGGAGTCTTTGTTCGCTAATTGGTTTTTTTTGCAATCAGGACCGGGAGGAGAAGTGAGAGAAACGAATACAGTAGAAAATTTTAAAAGAATTTTGAGTTGACAGCTGCGGATGCACTTTTGTAGGGTATTAAAGAGGAAAGGCAGACAAAACAAAAGATGCAAAATTAAAGAACAGGGGAAGGGGGAACTGAAGGCAAACCTCATACTACGCCGGAACCTACCAAACATTTTTTGCATTCTTCAAGAAATGCAAGTCTCTGCTTCTCAAGACAATCAAACCATTGACTGCAGTGGATTGAAGAACGGCATGTGTTCTATTAAACCATGGGAAATCAAACCTGCACGATTGACACATGCATTGCTACTACGCCATCGTTTGACAGGTGGGTCTACATTTTTTTCCTAGGAATTCGAATTCTTTAAGACCTAAGGGGCTAGTTCCAGGGCTACAGTAGACAATTGGTCTGTAAACGTCTTATTGTTTTATTTATATATATATTTTGCACCGTCGATAGTCGAACCCGGATTAATAGCACGTTAGGTGAACGCGTAACCATTGCACCACCCACTGGCGTATGAAGGGGGGCGTCACGAGATTTTAATCCCCATTTGGATGAAATTTTGTATAATTACATATGAATATATGGAATTGTAGGTCTGTAACCCCACCCCGATGACCCTGTAACCCCTTGTGAAATTTCTGCGTATGCCTTTGGTATTATCACAGGGCCGTTCGTGTTTTTAAAGAAGATACACCTAAAAAAAGGGGCAAAATATATGTTTTAGACAAAGTTTCTGTAGCATTTTCCATTTTTGTTACCCCTCCCCTCAAAAAACATAAAATACAAATTTGTTTTTAGTTTTTGAGGCAACTCAGCGATATCTTCTGTTTGGTTGCCGATCGAATTCCTGCAACTCGTGTTACATAAAAATAGCCAAAATTTCAATATCAATGCAACAAAAATTGATGTATTGGGAACTGGACAATAGTCTCTTGATTTTGATTCTACATTGGAACGTAACATCGATTCATATAACATTTTTATCCCTCTCTTTATATCCGAATCTGGTGGTGTGAACACGTCAACATTATTAGAGTAAATCAAAGTCGTTATTGTGTTAAATTAAAACTAACGAATAACCATTTAACCATTACTAAATATTATTCTAAGAGATACGTTAGAGCAATACTGCTTATTTACTATATTTTCTACTCCATTTTAGAGAAATATGACTATATTTTTAGAGCAAATTAATTTTAGCTAAATGCCAACAACCACTTCGTTCATTTGCAAATTCCAATAATATATATTTAAAAAATTACAAGTGGTAACTAGTGGCTTAGTAAACTCTGACATTTTCTCAAAAAAAAAATAAAGATAAAAAATAGTTCTTGAAATAAAAAATAGTCAAAGTTAGAAAAATAGTTCTTGAAAAATTAGAGACAAGAAAATAATTCTTGCTGGAAATGAAACTGGCGAAAATGTCTAAATGAAACTGGCGAAAATGTCTAAATGAAACATTATAATGTGTATTTTAAATAAACTGCATTTAAATAGAAAAAACTCACTGATAAATGCGAGTACAAAAGCAAAATTTCCTCATTTGTGTGATTATTAAATGGCAACGATACAGGGAATACAATTATAAATTTTTGAAAAAGATACAAAAACCTTTTATCTATCTCTTCATGTCCATATTCAAAATTCTTGGAAGAGTTTTCTAAGCTTATTATATCCACTCATACGGACACATCCAATTACTTAGTTACATCCAATCCCTTCAAGTTACATATGATTACCTGGTTAAATACGATTACCTGATAACTTCCGGTAATCCTCCCCCAACCTAAAAAGCAGACCTAGAAAAAAGTTTTCTGAAAGGGGCGCGAAGTTTAAAAATAAAATATGTTGCCAGGTTTGGGTTAATGATAATAAATATATAAATTTGTTATTCTCAGGGGTGCGACGCCCTTTGGGCCTTCCAAGATCCAGCCTTGCCCCAATTTATCGAAATAATTGGAATTTCACTGTACCTAGATTCATTTGCATTTTAACTTTATCCAGGTTTATAATATGAAATATTAATAACTTCCTTAGTAAGGTTCAATTATGAAATTTAATCATTTGAAAGGAATTATTAAGGTCTCAAGTTTTAACATTGAAAAGGTGATCCATGGGACTTGCTAAATGGAAGTTATTTCGATAGTGCTTCCTCTTTTTCCTAATGGATGACTTCCTCTTTTGGCATCTAGAAATCTGCAAGTGGGGAAAAAAAAAGGGAAATTCTTCAAGAAATAAATATAATGATCCACTCCGGCTCACGAGTTACAGAACTATGTTTCATGCTTAAAATAAAATTCAAACTTATTCGCAATTCAACATACAAAGAATGTAACAACGAACAACGCAACTGAATACTTATTTATTTAATTAATTGTGCCAGTTATTGTTGCAATTTTTGTATGTTGAGTTCTTGCACAGTATGTTGCGTACCATCATTGTTATTCACAATTGCTTACAATATGTCTTCCATAATTTTGCTTTTTGCGTCAGACGCTGCATGGAGAATGTTGTGATTGATGTTTCCTACGATGCCACATATTCAGACGGGACAGGGTAATTAAACATGATTCAAAGCCACTTCTAAGAATGCTTATGAATTAGAATTAAAAAATATGGCAAATCATTTAAAATAGCAAGTGCCATACATTTATATCTTTATGTGAGGCGCCATTTTACATGTTTTCCTTAGGTACGAAAATTTCTTGCACCACACTAATAAAAAGCAATGCAGAAATCAACGTTAGTGTCGAGTTATTGGTTTAATACAATATTTGTCTGAAACGAAGTGCAAGAAAAGTATTGGAGGGTCGTTTAAATACTATAGTGCGCCCTAGACACATTAAAGGCAACACGCATTGGGCCTACAAGCAGGCCTGGCGCAAACATAGGCAAATTAGGCGGCCGCCTAGGGCGACACCACGATGGATTTTTTTAAGTTACTTAATATTCTAGGATAATTGAGATAAACTTGACAATAAATAAATGGAACTAAATAGATTATTCTCGATTGAGTGCCTCCACCAATATTTACTCTTCCTTACGCATATCTCGCGTAATAATTCGCGTATAAATTTTTCCCATACCCTAAACTTCTTGCTTTCTTACATTAACAAATTTTCCTCTGACAGATTTTCACAACTCTGTATAGCATGTATCTCCTTACCTCTACACCTTTCAGTGGCGCGATCCAAGGGCGGATCCAGAAATCTTTCAGGGCGGGGGGCAATTTGTTTTTTGGTTCCTATTTTTAGCCAAGTATCCTGTACTTTTTCTTTCATTTTCCATGATATAATCCCGGCTTGGGGGGGCGGAACAATGTCTCTTTGTCCCCCCTTGGATCCTCCCTTGGCGTGAATAGTACTAAAGTAATACTGCCGTATTAAAGGTTTAGAGGACGCTTTTTCTTTTTGGTGCCTTTGTGCATTATTACAAAGCATCGAGAATTACAATTTCCGCCTTCAACAGCAAAATCTCAGACTATTTTTTGCTTTTGATCACTTATTTGTGTGTTATGAGATAAGCTGTGATTATCATACTTCGTTTTAACCAGAACTATAATGAAAGGACGTAATGTGTTGCATTTTTTCACTTTTCGGTTGTTTCAAGGTATATTGGTGTGTCGATTTTTTAGAGGGCGGGGCTGCTCATGTTCTTGGCCTAGAGCGGCAAAATTGCTTACTCCGGCCCTGCCTATAAGTGTTAAAGGCGTATACTTGCCAGAGCCCCTAGATTTTGAGGCCCTAGACTTCAGCCCTCAGACCTTATTAAGAAATCCGACATTGAGTATCATAAATATTATGAAATGTTGTAAACTACGTTATATTTCTATTAAGTTAGGTTATAAGTAAAGGTATAGTCTTTCGAAATTCACATTCAATCATCGGTCCTATATAGTATGCTCAGAATAATAATGGCAGAAGCGTTAGAACCCTAAAGCATATAGCCAAAGGAAGTCATATTGGTCGTCTGTTGCCACTGGCTTAATCTGTTGTCAAGGGAGCTGATGGATGTCATAATATCCATTGTAAAATGCGATTACCCTTCTCAGGGATAACACAATTGTCAAATAATGATTAACATACAAAGCTTCTGGGGAGATTTTTGTAGTTTTTTCGTGAGGAATTTTATTATTTAAATTTTATTAGTTAATAATATCTTACAACCTTATGTACGGAGAAAAAAACGTTGCTCTTGTCCTCATTGATCTAGTGATTAAGGCACTCTGGGCTCAACGGAGAGACCCTAGTTCGGTTCTAGGACGGGGATGATGACTTTTTTTTCCTCCTATACTAAAAAAAATCTAGGTCGGGCTTAAACGTGGGTGTCAAAATTATTATTCAAAACAACCTCCATTACGATACAAATTTGTATATGCACATATGAATATATATATGTGTGTGTGTGTACATCTGCGTATACATATAAATATATGGAATTTTAGCTATGAAAACCCCTCCCCTTCATAACTATATAACCCCCCCTCCCTCAGAAGCATTTAGCGAGCGCTAATGGTTGTTTAATAACAATATTTGTGTTTAGGGTCGTAGTAATCCAAAAATTAAAGAGCTTGAGAAGCCTTAAAAGAGATCACGTGATTCGGAGTTGAAGAGAGCACTGTATTTTATTATCCAACGGGGCTGGGGCTTAAGCCCCTGAACCCCCACCATTTCCTACGTCATCGCCAGTGTTTAATCAGTGTTTAACAAAAATTCCATGAAAGTAAAATAAAAATGAGTATAACATATATTGATCATTAAAATAATAATATCCAAATTTACTTGTGAAAAGTAATTTTTCATTTATTATTAATATTTGGGGGGGGGGGCTTCTTTCATTTCTTTTTATTTCATCATTTGTAAATCCATGTGCACAAATTCAAACCGCAGTACACCATTTCCTTAATTTAATCAATAAAAAATTAGAAAATAATAATTACCTCAGAAACTAAAATACGGTTGAATAATGCAAAAATTTATATTTTTAACACACTAGTTAAATGTATACATCGATATTGTTTAATATCCATAGGTACTCTAAATATTGTACGTTTATTTTATGACTTTAAAAAAGTCTGAAGTAGCGAAAAGTAGCTGTCTTGTGAAGCAACTTTATATTCACTCAATTACATAGTCGTCATATAGTATAAAAATCTCATTATTATATTATATGCTTTGGCCCTGGAGTATTGAGCTCTCTTCCTCTTACTCTGAAATTGTTAAACTCACCTTCTTTATTCGAAAGGTATATTATTAATCATATATTGGATTAATATCTATTCATTTTAAGAATAATTAAAATTCTTCCTTGGGTAGCATGGGCTCTGTCAGGTTAATTAGTCCTTACCCACTGTTTTCCCGGCGGATCGATTTAATTTTGAAATTATAATAATAAATGCATATACATCTATATTTAATTTGCCTAAAAATAAAAAATTTTATTTTATTTATCCCGCTGTATCAATGCACATTAAATTGAAAATAAAGTATAATTATCGTTGAGTACATTATGGGAAATGCATTGTATTAAAATGTTTCATAATTGTATTTCAAACAGTAATGTAATAGACGAATATATTGATAAACCAAAATTCTAAGTCTCCCAATTTAGCAACTTTACCTTATACGAATTGTATCCTAAATTATACCGTCGTAGCCCAGAAAACAAAAAAATAAATTAAATGTTCAAAAAATAGTAAACCAGTTGAAATTTTATAACATGGAGTGGAGAGAAATTCAATTTTTAATTAAAAGGAGCAGAAGAATTAGTTTTAAACTACTTATATACATTCTGGTTTTAAGATTTTTAATTATGTCCTGCTGTGTAAAATTTAAATTGAAAAATTGAGATGGCCTTTCTCAAAAACTTCGAATTTCCAAGAAAATGATTATTAAAAATTAAATTTTTCGATACAAAATTATTCACTAAGCGGTTTTGAGAAGTTATTTAATTCGTAGAAAACTAAAATAATGCAAATTAATTTCATTCGGTTTAATTTCAGGATTTAGTTTGATATTTGAATTTTTAATAAGTTATTATCAGAGTAACAACAAAAGAATCAAAATCCAATTTATGTAAAAAGTAGGATATTTCTTCAAATGAATGCCTCATTAAGTTAATGTTGTTGTTACAATAAAAGCAATATGCCATATGTGACATTACAACGCCTTAAAATATTATAAATTATAGTATACTATCAGTTATATTAAAACACTGATAATAGAAATTATTTTTATTCAACCGATATACAGTGGGTGTTGGTACATCTATTTCGATATCAGTCTGAGGATAAATATTAAAATTTGTTTATTTAATTGTTTAAATAAATGTTAAAATTTGTTTAGATATGGAGAATATTGACAATAATAGGTGAGGAATGTATGAGAGTAGAAATCATAAGCTTGTTGCGAAGAAATATTATTTCAAGCAGATATTCCTAATGCGTGTGTGTTTGTTGTGTTTCTCTAATTTTCAATTTATTCTGTGCAAGTTTTTAAATTTTCTATAAAAATTGTGAAACAGGAAGGTTTCAAAATGGTGCATCTTTTCAGTAACTGGGCATTACCCTATACTATGTTTTCCTATCACTGTCTTTTGAAAACTTACAGGAAAAAAATTACAAATATAAATATATTAAATCTTTTGGCTTGAAAGTAACTTTAAAAATAATTTTAATAATAATAATATTTCATTCAAGCTTTGAAATATATCGAACGATATATAAATGGTGAATTGTTGCCAAATTGAAGTGGGTATATTCCAAGGGACCTAGATAATCTCAGAGATATAGGCCAACTTATTTTTAAAACAACTTGTTTTGGTTTTCAACAATATTTCATGTAGTTATTTTTCTTAAAACAATTCACGCCAAAGCTTATGCATGTATTAAAAAATAAATGAATAAACAAGGAAAAGTATTCGCAATGTGTTTTAATCCAAAAATAGGATTCCGGTATCTCCCAGAAGCCGAGAGAAAGCTTAGGGACTTTCATTTAAATGCGCACCTTCCTTTACTTCCACCTAATCCTTGACTTTTTACCAAGTGATTTATTTTTATATAATTCCATTTCTTGAATAATTCATTAGGTATCTGTGGAGCAACAGTTAATACAACCAGGCTGTATATGAATTCATATGTGTAACTCAAGGGTTAATTATAGCACAAACTACGGAGGGAGGCAGGGCCCGACTTAGAAATTCTGGGGCCCGGGTGCAGACATGCCCCCACCCCTCTTGCAGACATGATAGATTTCTGATTACTATGTTTATTATTATTATTATAGGTATAAGCGAATAAATTTTATTTATAAGACCAAGGAAAGTATAATACATTGCCTAGCCAGGTATGGTTTCCTGGTCTTAAGGGAAAGGGGCCAGTAAATAATTTTTTAAAACCCTGAATATTCTGAACTCCTCAATAAAACAAGCATTAAAGTACAAAAACGCAGGAATGTCATCAATAGATTAACCAAAAAAATTTTCATCGCTTCCGTGGTACGCGTACTTTTTAGGTACTTTGACTAAATTTAGAATTTAAGGGCCCCTCCGAATCGGGGGTCCGGGTCAGCCGCCCCGTTTAGCCCTGAGTAAATCAGGCACTGGGAGGAGGGGGGGGACAAAAATACAAGACGCTAGCGGGAGGAAGTAACTGCGAAAAGGGGCAATTCTGCCCCTCCTTCTGCGCATGTGTGTGGACTCCGCAAAAATTCCTATCAGTGTTTATCCAACAGTAGTTTTGGGCTAGAAAAGTAACATGTGGCGAGAAGAGAAAATAGCTTAGAGGTATTTTAAAGGAAATATTTTAGAAGGGGAATTTTAGAGGAAGTATTTTAGAAGATGTATTTTTGAGGAGGTTTCTAAAGGAAGCATTTTAGAGGAAGTATTTTAGAAAAGGTATTCTGTAAGAGATATTTTGGAGAAAGTATTTCAGAAGAAGTATTTTAGAGCAGGTATTTCAGAAGAGGTATTTTAGAGGAGGTATTTTAGAGGAAGTATTTTAGAAGAGGTATTTTACAGGAGATTTTTTATAGAAGATATTTTATAGGAGGTATTATATAATAGGTATTTTAGAGGAGGTTTTATTGAGTAGGTAAAAATACACAAAATTGGGTGTAAAAAACATGAGTTTGCCTCCGTTCTAAACAAACTGGGGTCATATGCCCCTCTTGCCCCCCGCCAGATTAGGCCTCTGCGTGAATTGATATAAGAAAATAAGTTTATAAATATAATATGAAAATAGTACTTGATAATAAATCAACCCACAAAATTAATCTGTAGTTCATAACTTTCATCGTGCAATTCATAACGTTCATATGGAAGTTCATAATGTTCAACCTAAAATTCATAAGGTTAACTTTTTAGGGATAAATTTTTTTACAAAAACAATTTTTTTAAAAACAAAATGCATCGTATATGTATCCACACATAATTTATTATATATATATATATATGTGTGTATGTCCCCATTTTCTATATCTTTTATATCTCCATTCCATCGAAAAAAAATGGGTCACTTTTGATTTACGTCACCTTAGAATTCAGATAATAGGCATCATGAAATGCTACATGTGTAAACATTGCGCAAGATAGCAAATCGAGAGTCTGAACAGAGCGGTTGAAGGCGATAAGATAACTTAAGATGCAGAAAGATCTGCACACACGAGTACAAATTCGCACACAGAAACTTTCACAGTAACTTCGATAAGCGTGGTAATTCCTTCGTAGTTACCCAGTGTCCGCAAACATAGTAATCCCGTAATTTCGGGTAAACTGGTAGCTTATTCAAGTAAGTATCCGTTTGTTGCTTCTACTGAATGCTTGCCTGGCTATCGAAAAATCGTAAGTGTTGGTTTATATCAAGCCACTAAACTAAGATAATACTTTATATATAGTCATTGATTATATTATAAAATTCTCAACTTGGTCAGATAGCTCATAATGGAGTTCAGTCTTAAATTTGTGTAGTTCATTTTGAATTGCCACAATGCATGCGAAGCTTTGTAGATATAAAATGTCAATATTTGAAATGTATAAAACGCATTTCAATCTCGTTCTGTCTAATCTAAATTTAATTCACCTTAATTTACCAGGTCTAATATAATGTAATAATAAAAAAGTCAAAAGTGAAAGAGAACTTTTTTTTAAATTTCTCACGAAATTCGTTAATTTTAGTTTTACTCATTTAAGAAGGCATTTACGATAATTTAAGAAACAAAATGCAGCAAATTTTTTTGAAGTTAAGTATTTTTTCTACAAAGTGGAACTTATATGGAATAAGTTATACTTGTGTATTTTTTCCTGATTATAGTGTTCGTTAAGGCATTTATCTGTATATTAACATAAATTGCTATGGATTGATTTGTGTAGTCAAAATGTTAATATACATCATGCTGATTGAATGATGTAGAAAATAAATAAATGTTAATATTATTATTATATAATTATTAAAAAACACTTCTGAACAATTTAATTAACTAAATAAATGACATAATAAATGAATCATACTTAATATAGAAAAAAATTATTTTCAATTTTGTTAATTCAAATGGAACTCCCCGTTGACAGAATTAATTTGGAATGCTAAATATAATATTTCATCGGATACCGAAACGTTTAATTTTAAATTAATTAACGTTTAAATTCCTGAATCAGCAATCTAATACTTGGCAAATATATGTTACTTACCTGATGGAGAATTAATTTGTATTTTAAAAAGTTTCTGTAAATCAAACGTATAATATATTCATATTTGTCGTTATTTCAATTTCAGAACGATTGCACCATGATTAAATGCGTTGACAGAAACCATCGTTAGAATGTCCCAAACAATCACTGTAAAAATATTATACTTCGTATGGTTTGGAGGTAAATTCAGGGTTATTTCATATTTTGCAATTAGTCGAATTAGTCTTAATCAAGCGCTCTTAGATGGAAATTTATTATTTTATATTTATTTATTACACATGTAACACAATTATGTTTATACAAAGTACATATTTATAATTAACATTTGTACAAAGGGTAGCCAATGGTCGCCAAGATACATTCGCGACAAGAACTAAATTAAGGGAGGCGGAAAATTTTTAGGATTTTTTTTAGCCAACCAACGTGACTCCAGCAAATATTCATGAAATAGATAATATTAAACAAAAAAAAAATATTTGTATTTTATATAATATTGTCATATGTCACATATAATATTATTGCAAAAAAAGAAATGATAACATACAGATCACAGTATGGATATAAATTTACATATAAATGAAAAAAAAATAAGTTGAAAGTTTTAAGCGTAATTTAGTTAACGAAAATCGTACGTTTCGATGGTCCTTTGCCATCCCTCGTCAAGAATACGTATGCGTCATACGTATTCCTGATGAGAGACGGCCAAGTTCTATCCGAAACATGCATTGATTTTTGTTAAATAAATTATACTGCACCCAAAACGTTGGACTTAATTTCTTAATTTACTCTGCGTAATACTACATTGTAATAGTAATTCTGAATTTACATGTTTCACAATTCTAGCCTATATGCTCACTGATGCTGTAGAACTAAGCATTTTTTTTATTTTCTTGTGCAAATTTCAAAAACTCGTTACATCTATAGCCATAGTCTATAGCCATAGCAAACCATTAATTATTAGAATTAGTTTACCGACATTTATCCACATGCGCCTCTAATAACACTTAATTTAAATTTAGATAAATAGCTCATATATAAATTTAATTGAATAATATATAATTAAATTTTAGATAGTTTCATGGTTATTGAAATATATGGGACAAATAGAATGTCATCACCGGAGCCGGGAAAATCTGAAAAAATTAGTTGAAATACAGGAAAACCCGGGAAATACGGGAGAACCCGAGAAATACGGGAGAACCCGAGAAATACGGGTGAAAGCGAGAAATACGCGAGAGTTGGTCAGTCGATTTATACATATACGAATCCCGAGTAAATGCAAAGCGTAAGTCGCTCGAGATTCAATCAACAAACAGACAAACAAATACGAAAAAGCGAAAGCTTTTGTTTTGATTTCTTATTTTTATTGAAATATGAAAAGCTTGATTAAATGCTTAGTAATTACTGAAAGGTTTCTGACCTTTCTTGTGTTTTTATCTTTAAGTAGTTTTTTCTCTTTCTATTTTAATTTTTAATTTACAATTTCTCTGTTTTCTCTCTCTTTCTCACTCTCTCACCTTTTTATTTCAAATTTATTGTTCTTTCTAATCTTTTCAACTTCCCATTTCAATTCTTTATCTCTTTTACTTTCTTCTTTAACGTAAGTACCAATGACAAATCTTATTTCTATGCCGTTAAAAAATTTTACATCGCTTATCAGTGAAATATACATTAATATCCCCTGCGTTTGACTTCAGGTATATAAATTATTTCTTTCTTCCGTGAGAGAACGTCTGGATGTATAAGCCCTGTCATTAAAATTTTATTTGCGTATTTTTCATATCAATTTGATAGAAAATTACTTGTTTTTAGTTTCGTATTCCTAGATAGCGTAAGTTTCAATGATAGGAATCTTAAATTCAATATATACATTGTAGAATGACGTCATATGCAAATAAGTATATCTGTCGTGACCACAACCCGTTCCCAAATTACGCGAAACCATGAATTTTTAATCAACGTATTATAACTGATAGTTATAACTATAACTGTTATAACTATGTTATATGCTAAGAGTATATAATATGAAATCTTTTAATGATATATGAGTATAATAGTTATATATTTCGATATTTTTTATTCAATTTAACGATTCATCTTATATATGACTCCCTTACTCCCATTATAAGTATTGTACAGTTTATAAAAGAAGCTTGTGTAAAGTGTCGTCTTTTTAATTAACATAAATTTGCTCTCTGTATAAATCGTTTAATTATGCTAAATTCAGTTATATGTATTTTGTGTAGTACTGAATCTAAGTACAAAGTATTTTTTACAAAACTCACCTTTCCCGCTATACATATTTTGCAGCTAGGGCTATATTTCTGAGCTATACTTGGCGCAGTATAGCCCAGATGCTCTTGCGCCATAAAAAAGCCAAACAAACAAACTTATTTCGATTGATTTTTTTTCTTTCGTATGTATATGTCTATTATTCTATTTTTATAACTCTTCTTTCCTTTTTTTCAGCTTCATCATGTCTTTTACCTTACCTAAGTCTTCATATGAGAGCATTGAGGATTCCTGTTTGGGAAACTGCACTCATAACGGCTATTTTCTCACTATTTCAACTCCTAATATTCTCCGCAGCTGGTTCAATAACCCGATCTGCACGGTCTTACAAAGAATCTGCACTGTGGTGTCTTCTGTTTACCACAATTGGGGCTTTGATTATCCTACTTGCTCCAGTAGTTCCCATTCCTGTAGAAAAAAGTATTTCCATGAATTTCCAGTGTGGTCCTGGAACAAAGCCAGGAATCTTAGTGGACAAATGCAATCACGACTGCGAAGAGCCTACGTTATGGCAAACTAATTTGGATACCTACTTCTCAAAGTGCCATGTGGACTGTCCAAACAGGAAGGGTATTTTCAAGAACTCTGCTGACGTCTGTTTTGACGACCATCAAAACAGAGTCTGCCATGTCGTCGAAGTCAACAATACATTATCAGAAAATTTCACCTTTGGTATTTCTCTTGGAAAAGTCGAGGTTATTGATAACCAGACCTGTCTCTACGATATCAGTGGTGTAACATGGCATCAGGTTTATTTTCAACGTATTTCTTGTCCCATTATAATAAGAGAAAAGTCAGTTAAGTGCATTCTGAAATGCAATTTACATGAAGTGCCGATGGAATTTAATACTCCGAAACTGGCAGGAGTGAGACACTGTCTTGAAGGTGGATCAAACGCAGTGAGTTTGGCTATATGGATATACTTCGGACTTAGAGCTGTATTTCAATTATTTCATGGAATATCTTCAATGATGATTGACAATGGACTTTCCAATTTCTTCCGAGGGCCAAGTGGTAGTCGTGGACAGTATATTATATGGTCGTACATTTCTTCGGGTATTTTGACACCTCTTGCCGGATTTTCAGTCGACTTTCGAAGTGACAATGGCAACGTTGACTCCAGTTCTTATACCTGGCTCTTCTTAGCATTTGCAGGATTGGTTATAATCGTAATATCACTTATCGGTGCAATGGAGTTTGAGGGTCTCGTTTTGCTACCGTTGAAGGATTCTTCGCGCCTTATTTTAAAAATGCTTCGAGATATAAAGATCGTTATATTGTTATGTCTGGTGCTTGTTATCGGTGCTGTCAATGGATTCTTCGAAACGTTTCTATTTTGGCATCTTGAAAACTTATCTTCACCATATTGGGTCATGGGTTTAACCATGAGCTCAGGGATCATCATAGGAGGACCTTTATTAGCAAAGCGTGCTTCATCTACATTGGGAAACCTTGGAAAAAATAATCTGATGCTACTATGTGTGACTTTTCAATTTCTTCGGTGTCTTGGATACTATTTTGCAAACAATTTCTGGTGGAGTATTCTATTTGAATTCTTCGGTGCAGTGGTGTTCCATTTATTATGGAAAATAGTTTCACTGGGACGCAAAGCATTTTTACCTCATGAAAGTGCATGTGCCTTCCAAGCCTTCGCTGGTGTTTTATACTATGGCATTGGTAAGTTTATTTATGCCAATGGGGCAAATTAACCTTGTTTTAACCCTATATAAATACTGTTCTCGATTTTACATACAAATTAATGCATACAATTAATACAAATTACGCATAATTAACAATTAATGCATCATTATTAATTAATGATTTTACATACAAATTAATAATTTTATTATTAATTATGTTTTAGTTTTAGTAACATGTTTTTAGAACCTTCAGTTCTTGAGGTAAATTCTATGCAATGAATGTATCTATAATCCCTTAAATATATTTCTCTTTAAGTTTCGATAACTTTACAACCAACATCATAGGGATTTTCACAGAACTATGTCTATAAACCCTTCTTCCGCTAGCTTCTCGCCATTTATTGTCGTCAATCTCCTAAAAATGTAATACAGCATAAAATAATCATGAACCTAGTCGGTAACCAAAAACTCAAAGACGTACCGTAATGTACCCTTTTACTTATTATATTTAGCAAAAATCCAGATAAATGTATTTTAAATATAAGTTACGCTGCATTAATTGCATTTTAGTCCTTTGTCACAATTAAAATTAATTTTATAGAAGCGATATGGTACTGTGAGGACGCATGCCATAATGCGAAACTCATTGTGTTTTAGGTTTTTATATATTATATTATACATTCTTCACGTCCCGAGGGAAATAATCACCAATTATAATTCTTGCACTTTCTCAAACTTTTATCTGTTTTCTCCTTTCTTAAATCTCTTAGTTCTCATGTTCTTAAATCTGTTCGGTAAACGTAATCTTTATGCAATGGCGGATCCACAGAGGGGAATTAGGGAAATTTCACCTCCCAAATCTATAAAAATATCGTAGAAATAGGTTATAACGAGCACCAATTGTAACGACCAACTGCATATAACAACGGAAATTTTACAGAATGCTTGATTTCTTATTTTATTTTTTTAATTGCTCATTAAATACGGGGTCCAAAAAAGGCTTGTTCGCTAAAAATGGTTAAACTGCATTGTGTACAATCATTATATCAAACATTCATATTTTCCTTACATCCGGAAACTCGTTAAATGCGGGCTTGTTATAAGTAAGTCCTACTGCACTTTACATCCCCCCCCAAAAAAAAAATCAGTCCCTCTCTGAACCCGCCTCTGTTTTACGAATTAACTTTCAATCATTTAAAATGTCGTTGGTACAATTCTATTCCTGATAATACACAATTTATCATCATATGGAATGATAATTTATTTGGCCATTTGTTTACAAAATTTTTAATTTCAAAAATTATTATTAGGAATAAGGTTTTTTTTAATTCTTGCAAATCTTCATTAAAAACAACTATATGGAGCCCAGTGGCGCAGCAAACGGGGACCCGGGGTAATCAAGCCCCACCCCCCCCCTTGGATAACGTAGTACATTGTTCTTAACACCGAATTATTTGATAGTTTTAAAACTGCTTAAACTTCCCACAATTTTTTAACTGATACGCTCCTGATGAAGCCCACAATTATAATCCTTCTTTACTAGAATATTATAAAGGGTATAATTATAATAATACAATATAATATAATATAATAATAATAATAATAATAATAATAATAATAATAATAATAATATAATAATACACGGCACAATATAATATAATAATAATAAATAATATAATATAATAATAATAATAATAATAATAATATAATAATAATAATAATAATAATAATAATAATAATAATAATATAATATAATAATAATAATAATAATATAATATAATAATAATAATTATAATAATATAATATAATAATAATAATTATAATAATATAATAATAATACACTATATTACTACAGCTCAAAGCAAAGTTTAGACATAGAGGCAAATTATAAATAAAAGCGAGAATTTGCATTGAACTTCGCCGATATTGTATCTAAATAATCCTAGAACCAATAATAAATTGTGCAACTTAAAAGATTACCAAAAGTACTGAAACAAAATATCCCAACACCGTAATATTGGAATCTGCATGCCACATATGTTTAGGCACATATGTCAGATTTATGCAAATTAAGGGCGCGAAGTTCCCAAGTGATCGAGGGGGCGTTTCCCAGAGTTGTTATATAAGGCCTGAAATAATTTAGAATGCTTAGAACGATGCCGAAGTTAAAGCAATTTACGAATGACGAGATTTTGAAGATTTGGAGGCTGAAAACTAAAGATAAATCTGTTACTCAAATTTCTGTTGCATTGAATCGTTCAAAGCGAGGCATTTATCGAGTGTTATCCCGGGGGGATCAGTATCAACCAAAATCACTGACCGGAGGCCTCGAGTGGACCAGCATTCGGGATGATAGACAAATACGAAGATTGGCTTCAAATGAAAGCCTGTCTGCAAATCAAATAAAAAACACGTTAGCAATGCGAGTGTCAAGAGAAACCATACGTAGAAGGATTGTAGAATGCAGGCATTTGAGATATGCAAAAATGCGCCGCAAGCCCTGCTTGCAATTACATCATAAACAAGCACGACTACAATGGGCAAGGCAGCACATATCATACAGTGACGAATGGCTGCAGGTGTTATTTAGTGATGAAAAAAAGTGGAACTTAGATGGTCCCGATGGCCTTTCGCACTACTGGCACGATCTTCGAAAACGCCCCTTAAGTCGGTTCAGCAGACGTCAAGGAGGAGGTTCAGTCATGGTTTGGGGAGCCTTTAGCTTCAATGGACAGACTTCTTTGGCGTTTTTGAATGGAAAACAAGATTCCAAGGCATACCAGGCAACTCTTGAAAGTCACCTATTACCTTTTGGCGAACTTTTATGTGGACGAAACTGGGTTTTCCAACAAGATAATGCGTCCATCCACACATCCAGGTCAACTAAGAAATGGATGAGGGCTAAAATATTACAGTTCTCGTTTGACCTGCTCTTAGTCCTGACTGTAATCCCATCAAAAATGTATGGGGCATACTAACGAATGTTGTGTATGCCAATGGAAAGCAATATCCGTCCGTTTTAGAACTTAAAAAGGCTATAGAAGAAGCGTGGTTTAATTTTGAACCAGAAACCTTTCAAAATCTTGTGCTTTCAATGAACGACCGCGTATTTAATCTAATACGAAGTAATGGTGGCTACATTGATTATTAAAATTGTTCATTTCCTTATGCAAGTGCTAAAATTTATGTTTGTGCCTAAACTTTTGTGCCACATATTTTACTTATTTTAAGTTATATATTTCAGCAAGTTCGCTACAGATGTGATTTCTGTTCTCAAAATTTTAATTTGCATATTACATGTGTTCATACTTCGTAATATTAAAGTTCTTACTTCTTCAGTTTTAATAGTATTTTGTTATACTCAAATTTGTTTTGTGTCTAAACTTTTGTGCAGGCCTGTATAATAATAATAATAATTATAATAATATAATATAATAATATATATAATAATAATATAATAATAATACTATAATAATAATAATATAATAATATAATATTATAAAAATATCATCAAGATAAATACAACATAGTATGACTGAAAAAAAATTAAAAGATTTAATCTATGTTCTAAATATACAGTTCGTTTTTCGTTGAAAACTCAGTATTCGCGATTACGCATGTGGCCATCTTTGACGTATAAATGATTTAAATCGGTCCAAATTCAACCAATTAAAATTTTTATTTTTCTATCCAGTGCGTAGTAGTAGTACTCCAGTAAGTAGTGCACCAGTAAGTAGACTACTACGTACTCCAGTAAGTAGTAGAAAATGTCAAAGAAAATTCAAAGCAAATTATGTCATATTTAAGATATTGAGAGTATTTGGATGACAAATACCATGTTAGAAAAGGACCCAAAAGTAGATCTTAGACATCCTTATTTAAAAACAAAAAAGGCAACCGGGCAACAGAAGTATTAAAAAATAAATTAAATAACAAAATAATTAATCAAGAGTAAAGAGAGGTGTAATTATTTAATATAAAGGCCTTAAACTAACGTTTAAATGTATAAAAGAAACCTAGAACACCTGGGGATTGTTCTATATATGTAAATAGCTCGATGGGGGCAGTTGGGGAACAAGCATGGAGTAACTGGAACCACGCCCCTGGTTGTCCTGGTATCAAGATGCTACAATGTTTAAAAACATTCGTTGAACGCTGTGAAACATACTGAAAGTTGGAAACGACGCTGAATTTTTTTGCTATTTACAACACTGAGTAAGCCATATAATCGTTTTTTAATATTATATGTAAATATATAATAATATTTATAGAAAATTATCAAGAACCCTGAATCAAAACGTTTGGCAGATTTAATAAACAGAGCAGTGTTATAAACAACAGTTATAAACACAGTGTTACTAACAACAGTTATTTCAACACTGATATATTGCTTTAAAACACGACGTTTGGAAAGTCAATTGTTCCCTTTGTCAAGTGAAGGCAGAATGTTCTCCATTTACTTAACAAAAGGAGCAGTTGTTAAAAAACAAAGGGACAATGTTAAAATAATTGCTGTTATACAATCTCCTAGTGAAATTTTGTATTGTTTTATCAGTGTTATACTGCTTGTTATTATCACTATATTATTATTACTATGTTATTATGTGGATATGTCGCTTTGTTTATCAAGTGGCACCATAGACATTTTATTTTACTTAAAGTTTAATTAGAGTAATTCTGTCATCATTGCCGATAATGCGGTTGTGTTGAAGGATTAAATACTCGCAATGATTATTATTAAATACTCACAATGATTATGATTGAATACTCACAATAGTTATAATTAAATACACTTAATTATTATGATTAAGTAATCACAATGATTATGATTGAATACTCACAATGGTTATAATTAAATACACAATTGTGATGATTATGATTGAATACTCGCAATGATTATGATTAAATGCTCACAATGATTAATTAAATGCTCACTATTATTTGCTATTATGATTAAATACTTGCAAAGGAAAGAATGATTTTTATGCGCCCACCAGGGGCGAACAGCTAAATACAAACGTGTTTACAACACATTTTGTTTGCATGTTAGACAGTTTTTAAATCAAAGTTGCTTAATAACATCTTTTAAGAATTTACGTTTCAATTTTTTAACGTGCTGTATATAATATAAGAACACTGATCGTTATATATTATATGTAATGTGTATATACGCATGTGTTTCTAGGTAAGTGTTGTGGATCACTTGTTGGAGGAGCCATTTCGAATGCATATAATTTCAAATTTGCATTTCTATTATTTGGATCTCTTTGTGGAATATCAATTATCGTTTTTACTCTGTTGCACCAAACATTCAACAAGAAACCTGCAAGAACCAGATCAACCAGAAGTAAAAATAGTTTTTCATCATTATTCCTACATAAATGCAAAATCACATACACAATTTTTTACTAAATATCTATATAGAGTTCACTGTATATTTATCGTTTTACTAAATACATACATAGAATTTAACTAAACTTTTAACTTTAATATATAGCATTTTGTTTAAGAATTTATCAAAAATATTGACAGTAAAATAGTAAGATTATTTAAAGAAAAAAAGCTTGCATTTCAGCCTGAAATCAAAAATTTTAATCTTCCATGAACTCTTATTTCTCAAGGTGATTTCAGGTAGCACTTATGCAGATTAGAGTCATAAACCAAAGTCAATGACATAGCGTAAAGCAAGGGTCTTCAACATTTTTCAATCGAAGAGCCAATCAATTTTGCTCATTCTTGCAAGCCTGCGGGATGCACTACTCTATCAGCGATATTAGGACTGAAAAAAGGCGGCCCGAGGGGTGCGCCATCCCCCTCAAATCAGCCTTTTTTTTATTTTTTCCTTATGTCTCTATATTAGTTTTGAGTGCTCTCCCAAAAATATTTTCTGGATCCGCCTTTGAGACTAAATATATGTATAACAAAAACTCGAAGCACCAAGAAAGGGTTGTCCGATTGAGATAAAACTCTGTGATTGTGAAGAACATGCATAGAAAAAGAAATGATTAAAATTTCAGAACAATTGAATGATTTATTGCAGAGTTTGACCGTTACAAAGGGAGGAAGTCAATAAGGCGTTGGTCCACCTCTGGCCTGGATGCAAGCTGTCACCCGGCGTGGCATAGACTGATAAAGATCCCGGATGGTGTCCTGCGGAATTTCTTGCCAAATTGTCACCAACTATCGGGCTAAATCGTCAACATTCCTGGATGGTTGCAATCGCCTTCCCATAGCGTCCCAAATGTGCTCTATAGGAGAGAGATCAGGAGACCTAGCTTGCCAAGGAAGTGTTGGGCAAGCTTGAAGACAATTCATAGCAACACGTGCCGTGTGCGGCCGGGCATTGTCTTGTTGAAACGTAAGTCCAGGGTGTCGCAAAAGGAACGGTAACACAACCGGTCGTAGAATGTCGTCTACGTACCGCTGTGCTGTAAGTGTGCCAGAAATGACCACCAAAGGGGTCCGGCTATCAAAGGAGATGGCACCCCCTGACCATAACGCCCTGTTGTGGGCATGTGTGGCGTGCGATAGTAAGGGCAG
>QLNU02014901.1:0-10552 GCA_006491805.2 Dysdera silvatica
TATCGGATCTAAATCGATTAATCTATTAAAGCTGTAAAAGTTTAGAATAATTCATTAATACGCCAACAAATAAAATAATTCGATTACGACGTTAGAAGAACTAGTGTTCTGTTTTGGCGACGTTTAAGCACATCCATGTAAACGGAAGACTAACCGGCCAGTACTGTAAAAGATTAGAGGGAGCGCAAGCCTCAAAAAAGTGTAGCCAGTTTTCTGCCATGTTGTCGGCCTCGAGTCTATGTAAAACAAATGCAAAACAGAAACACCTTTCTATTTCATGCATTCGCCAGAATTCATTTTGAACCCTGTAGGTCACCGTTTATCGTATCTGTTAGTGCTCGATTGAATTCTGTTAATCACAAACGAGGACGGTGACTGTTTAAAATTTTATTGTTACGATGTCAAACGTTCTTTTATTATTAGCGATGTTATTTACCGATATTTTTTTTTTTTATCGTTACGATGTAAAAGACCGCGCTGAGAACATGACCTTGCCTCTTGCAAAAGTGAAATTGAAGCCGTACGCTAATTGCCGACGCAATTGCTGCGTAGTTAAGTGTTAGTCTGGGCAAAACGTACACCCCACTTGTAAAATAAATGATAACGCAGCACTACTTTTTCGTTTTTCCTAATCTCACTCTCTTAAAGTTACCCCTCCCTTTTATGATGGAAAAAACGTTGCAAAATTTCAAGATGTTTTCCCCATGGCGGTGTTTGATAACAACTTTTACGGATTAATCTCATTAAGAACATTTTCAATGCAGGGGCGGGCTGGGCCAGTGCGCCCTTATGGGCGATGGAACTCGCGCCTCCGAACAGGCAAGCACTCGCGCCATTTGGGAGGACTCAGTCCGCTCCTGTTTAGTGGTTAAAAAAGGGAGGGAAAGGGTGCTTACCGACTATGTTTGTTTGCTTTTTGGTTTTACGGCTCAAAGACTACAGTGGTCATGCTGCGCCGGGACCTACTGTTTTCCGAGGAATCCGAACCTCTTAAGGCCTAGGGAACCAAACCCCGGACTACAGTGAGCAGTGTGATCTTTATGAGATCTCTGAGTAAGCGTTCTTTTTGCACTGCTGGGAGTCGAACCCGGATTAACCGCGCAATAGGAGAACGCGTTACCACACTGCGCCACCGCAGGGCCACTTCCCGACTAACTCCTTACTGTATGTACTGCAAATGTTATTTCCCTAGATTTTAGGAGCTTTGGATTCCTAGGAAATTTCTGAATCCCTGCACTACGTGAACCTTTTCGCCCTTGCACCAGAAAACGTACGTTCCGAACTTATCCTCTCTTTAACAGGGGCGAATTTAGAGGTCATTCAAGGGTGAGGCGATTAATGGCATGATTTTTGGAAATGACACCATGGTTCCCACGGTCTTTGAAAGTCCTTGAATTTTTTTTTTTTGCCAAGTCAGGACCCTTGAAAAGTACTTTAAAACTGTCAAAAATGTGGTTGGTCCTTGAATGTTTCCCAAAACCTTTTTTCAAGTTTTGGCAAAAAAAAAGAGGGTATTTCCCTTATTTCCAATGTAGTAACAATGTAAGGTCCTTGGGGGTGGGTGGAATTATTTGGTCCTTGAAAAGTCCTTAAAAGGTCCTTGAAAAGTTCTTCAATTTCATCAGGACAAAAGAGTGGGAACCATGGACACCTCATTAAACCTTTTCCTTGTGTCTTTTCAGTGTTAAATTTTTATTCAAAGGGGTGGCGTTGCCCCCCCCCCCTAATCCGCCCCTGCTGCTCCTCAGTAAAATTATTTTTTATAACGCATATATCTGCGGTCACAGGGAATAAGTGATTAAGTATAAAATGGCAAAAATAAGTGCGCTATGATTTCAGTGTACACGGTTTCAGCAAATTATTCTTCAAACCATTGAATTTAGAACGTTATTTGAGTCACATTCATGTCAACAAAATTTACTTTTTTCAAAACTGCATATACAGAAAAAGAAAACTGCATATACAGAAAAAGAAAACTACATATACAGAAAAAGTTCTAAGGTAAAGTGACGCCCTGAAAAATTGCGATTTTATACTTAACCAGTTATTCCCTGTGACGGTAGATTTATTCTTGCTCCCTCCCCTCTTCTCACTTGCATTCAATTAGAGTAGTAGTTCCCAAGTCAATTTAAGCCGCTGACCACTTTTTCACTTGAATTAGATTCGCTGACCACTTTGAAAAATTCTGAGGAGTAAAGAGAGAAAAACGTCTAATGACAATACAGTCAAATCTCGTTAAGATGAGCACGCTTATGACGAATTAATTTTAACACGAACTGTTTTCTGAAGTTCCCTCAGATTGTAAAGTATTACAAATATACCATCAATTTCATTTCTTTATAATTATTTTTAATATTTTATTTTTTATTTTATTTATTTTTTATATTTTTTTAAATAAAGACCCTTCTCGCGGACCACCAGTTGGGAATCACTGAATTAGAGTTATAAATTATGAAAAACATTGTTGCCAATCAATGGTTCGCTCTTTCGTGGGCTGACCGTTTATTTTCATTGTTGTTGCCACTAATAGTTAATTATTAATGAACTTGTTAGGTATTGTTTTGAGGGTGGTTGCCCATGATGCGGCGTGATTGCATTAGCCGAAACCATGGGCCACTAACACGGTAAACACGGCCCTGACGGGTCCTATTGTAAGTTTTTTTTACAAGGGGCTCGGAAAAAAAATTTGTCTGGGCTCCAATGAAGTCTTAATCCGACTTTGATAATAACGATGATAACTTAAATGCACTTTAACTTTTAAATTAACTTGCAAATTAGAAATTTCTAGCTAAACGTTATCGACTTCTATGTTTGCTTTTCTCTGTGAAGTTGTTAAACGTGACTTTACATTCATTTTTTTTTTCTTTTAAATAAGCCTGCTTATAAAACGTACTTTCATAACACTGTGGACTTTAAACGGTTTCGTCGCTCTGTCAATATTTGCTTTGTCAATACACCAAAAACTCTGTCAATATTTGCAAAATTATTGTGTGTTATAATCCCCGTCTCCCTCTCATTGGCGCATGTATATGCGCGCACATATATTGCGTTCTTGGAAGGAATGTGATAAGAAATGGCGGAAGCCGATAAGAAATGGGGCGTCTTTTGATTTTGGTTGAAAAGTACGCACCATTGATAACTTGTTCTTCCCATATGAAGACCGACAGTGAACTACGTTTTTAAAATCGTATGTACGATCTCTCCTTGTTTGGCGCAGAATGACCCTTGTTGTCCTCCTTGCGTCCTCTCTCTCTCTCTCTCTCTCTCCCTCCTTTTTTTTTTAACCACCACCACCTGCTGATCCTCATCGGCGGGTTTGGTTCTTTAAGTCAGCGGTTAATTGTGCTCCTTGGAACATTCGGTGCAAGCATCTCAGAGTTCTCCGCAAATATATTCTTTGGTTTTATCGTTATTTTCCGGTGCCAAAGAACGTTTTTTGGATTTGCAACTGAAAAAATCATTTTAAATACCATATTCATGTGTGGATAACACTTTGTTGACTTTTACAATATCTGGTTTAAATTCATTCTCATTTGTTTTGCCTTCTTAGAGGGTTTCAATAGATATTCAACCCGCTATTGCTTTTGGTTTTTCTGTTTGTCTGTACGCAATAGAAAGGGTAAGATAAAGGTCTTATAAAAATGATTGCTATTGTTAACGTTGAAAACCTACAGAGTTACTTGAGGATTAGAGGGTCGCGAATTAGTGTTGATTGAAACCCCCTAATTTTAAATATCGACCTCGGGTGATTTTCTTTCACTTTGCTTGTTATATGTTTTTGTTATTGTTTTTCGTTCGGGTGGTTATGTATGTTCGTCATTTCTCTGAAGTTCGTGGAGTAAGTAACGTTTCGAAAACAAAATTGAGTTTGGTGTTTAAACAGGCTGCCCATGTACTTTTAAAAGTGCCCCCTTGTGCCGAAGTAAAATGCCTCTCATTCCGCCGGTGCCAGCCCACCTACGCCCACCAAATTGTGAATGCTTGTTCTAACAAAACGATGCAACTTACTCTGTTAGTTTGTTTGCTAGATTAGATAAACAACAACCTAGATACAAATTTACCTATCAGTACAAAAACAGAAATTATATGACAAAAGAATAAGTAGCATAAAGAAATATTTATTATAAGATATTATTACCCTTCTCAAGGATAACACAATTGCCAAATAATGGTCAAGTCGCGAAGCCACCGGAGCGAGTTTTCGTGGGAGAATTTATTATACAATAACTTTCAACGCCCATGTATAAATAAGCTCAAAACTAGAGCTGACCCTGGTTCCAATCCAGGATGGAGACGGCCTCTCTTTTTCTTCTAAACAAAAAAAGTTCTAGTTTGAGCTTATTTATACGTGTGTGGTGGAAGTTATTGTATATGAAACGATTATTTGAACAATGTAAAATAAATAAAAAAAAAAAAAATCTGAACAATTTGCATGAAACTTTTTCTGTCAGTCAAACGTTTCGGACAACTACAGAGCACATGTTGACTTTTAGATTACATATGTAAAAGTTTACAATATTATCAAAAAAATATCACACAATTGAATCGTTCATTTGGAAAAGGGGTTATTTTACATTGTTTTCGTATGGAGTTGACCCCTTTTTAAAATGACCGATTCAATTAATCAAAATTCTATACCATTTTCTTCAAATCATATGGGCCTTTTAAGCAGACCACATTTATAACTAGTTTGGAATAGTTTCTTTTATATATATATATGAAACAATAAAAATTTCAGCGCCTTATAAAATAACGGGAATTTCTCGTTTCCAGCCCTTGCCTAAAACATTTACTAAAATATTGATTAGAAATTTCAAATATTACATTATAGGGGTTAACACTGACGACTCTTATGACTAGAACCGCCAAACTATATGCTGTTTTTGTCAATTGTTATTATTTTGTCGTGAATGTGGCTTATTTCGCTCCATACAGAATGAATGTAGCCAAGCATTGGCGAGATTAAACACGTGCTGATGATTTCATTTTTGGAGTGCAATCGGTGGCTCATTTATTGTGACAGCAATATCTTCTATACAATATGGTTTTGCGTCTGCTAATTGTATATAGATGATGTCTTCTCATTGGTTCGATGTGGAGACTTTATTGTTTGCAGGTGGTATTGACCAGTGGAAATGGTCATGTCTGGCGTTTAACTACGCCAGAGGCAGAATGGATTAGAGGGGGAAATGCATTCATAACAGGGTTGTTAACGGGGTAGTTTTATGTCAGAAGTAAAGGTTGCAGACATTTTATGACCCAGATGAACACGTGCAACTTCGAAATGGTGGGAAGGGAATTTTATCAATTCCTAAATGAAACCCAAATGTGCTTTAAAGCCGTGCTCACGTAGTTCAATAATACGTTTTCAAACTTACAAGTTAATAATACTGAAGTGAAATTTGAAAAATTATGGCTTAACCATGGTTAGTAGGTAAAAATATTAATTGTAGTTTAGTAAAATTACGCAAATTTTCTTAATATTTTTAAAAAAGATTTCTCATTAGCACTAAGTGGTCCCGTCTTTGCTTTCTATTTACCTTTGGTTTTCTTTTAGGAACTTCTGATTTAAACTTTGTGTATCTCTCAACGTGATTGACTATTATACGTTGATACTGCATTCTTTCCAACACTTATTGATGCAAGAAACAGTTTTAAATGGGGTTTTCCAGACGATTCTCTTTAGTTCATCTCTGATTGTTGTACAAAGTAGTCTTCTTCAATTGCTACGATTATTTTTAAATTTACCATTATTTTTTTATTCCATTTGTACTGTTGATGCGCTGAACTGTGAAATACGCATTTCGTCTGCAGTATGCTTCTGATTGTTATTTATTTAAGGGCCGTAGCCATGATTTAATTTCGAGGGGGGGATCAAATATTTTCCAGCACGTATCGATACAATCCTAGCATGCAAAGCCGTAACCAAGTGCCATTGAAAAATTGAGTTTCGGGAGGGGGACCACCAAGATCCCCCCTCTGGATACGGTCATGCTTTTAAACAGAGATATAATAGCATATTTTGTGTTTACAGAAATATGACGCTGACATACCATTGGGAACAAAAAAAATATGAAGAAGCCTTTCGAACGGCAAGTTTCATACCTGCCAGGCTTTCTCGTTCCATGTGCTGAACAAAACTTTTTTTTTTCCAAATGAGTAATAAAAATAAGGCATAATTAATAAAATGTTATGATTTTATGAACCAATATAAAACGTGACATGAATTTTGAAATGCATTAAGTTCTAAAAAAAAAAAAAGTATGTACAGCTTTTCCTTTCTTGCTAAATATTTCATCAGTTTCTGAATAGATTTCAATCATTCAATTGTTTGGGAAACATGGAAAGAACAGTGCAGGAGCAGGTTTTGCGAAGATAGTTCTTTTAGCATAATTTTTTGAATTTGGGTTGTATAACGCATAGCTACAAGTATATATAATGCATAGAGCTACGAGCCTATATAATGTATAACTATAAGTATGCATAATGCATAGCTACGAGTATATATAATGTATAGCCACAAATATACATATATAATGTATAGTTACAACTATATATAATGTATAGCTCAAACAGCGCCATCCTTTTACTGTATGAACCCGTATCCACTACTCTCCAAGTGTTTCGAAAAGAACGAATATCAAATTCTTTACGTTTTCACAGCAGACATTTTGTTAGTATGATTTGTTCCCAACACTAACATTTACAAACACAACCGCCCTGCTATGTTGTGTGACTTGTGGACGTACGTAGGTGTTGATAGAAAAGTTGGGACGGGGAGTGGAAAAGGAGCTGTGAGTGGAAATATAGAACTAACAGTCGTTCAAGAGGGTCAGTTGGTGCCAACTCTGTAGCTAGTAGGTGGCGAGGGAGACGGGCATAAAATCGGTTGAAATAACCCACAGATGAAAATATGCCAGTAACTAGAGGGGGGGGGGAGACCATCTAGCTATGTTCCTGATTAGAGTGACAGCAGACGCCGTTTCATGCGCTATTCTCAACAATATCTGCAATATCGTACTTGAAGAGACATTATTAAAGAGGGGGGGGGTTGTCATTTTTTTTTAATTTTTTTTTTAACTTTATCAATCATATTTGGAATCTTGTTTTTGCCTTCAAATTACTCCGCGTGCCATAGATCACCTACCCCTGGACTACACTTACGGCAAAGCTAATCTGGTACACAGACAAGGCATATATCAGTATGATTCCGCCAGTGCGATATAGTTCACCCTTTCATACGTTAACAGAGTTAATAGAAGATACATTTCGTACATAAAACATTAAAATAATGTCAAATGCATAAAACATGGGCATATATACGTGCAGTTAAATTGTGGGGTTTAGTAAATTTAGGAAAAACATTCATTATAGCGAGCGCTGACGTCATTCAAGTAACTGGCCACTCAGAGGACTTCGTCCGCTTGGCGGGAAATTTGGCGCCTGGAATTTTATCAACCGCGTTTTTCTGTATTCCAAATTAGGCGATAAATAGCCTAATAACGTTGAGGGTTACCTCATTTTTCGCCTATTTGCGAACGAGTACTTTTGTCGCACGAGCGTGAATAGGTCACCGTGGCCTTAAGTGTACCAGATTAGCTTTGCCGCAAGTAAAGTATAATAGTATAAGCGAGAGATGCCTTTCCCCATTATTTTTTTTCAAAACCTTTATAAACCTGACAAAGGCAAAATTCTGAACGTGAGTTTATTTGTCAATATTACCTTAAAAATCGCCAAATTTTTTAGTTTAAAAATTCATGAAAAATTGTATCACAATCCTGGTGTTAGTGATGGTACAGTTGTTGGGTCATCTATGTGTTGAAGCGAATCCGCTATGAGGAATAGAAGCTGAAAAGAAATTGCATCGATTTAATTGGAAAGGCACGTTTTGTTCTTGTTAAACAGAAGCAATTTTGAAGAGCAGTTGATTTTCAGTTTGCTTTAAACGATATTTTGTTAGCTGTGTTCGTATTGAAAAAAAAAAAAGTGCAAGAATTTCTGTAAAATGTAGTAGCGATTCATAAAGCAACTCCTGTTAAAAGTAGTTAGCGTTAACGAGGTTCGGAAGTAGTGATAATGAAATACTCGCGCCGGTTTTCTACCATCATACTAAGCAACGGAGGTTTGGCATCCTCAGAAAACTATCGGTAGTCAAAACCTACCTTCTTCATAACGATAGCAATAATATTGTTCTGAAGAAGGTAGTATTTGGCTACCGAAATAATTACCAACGTTTTAGTAATTAAGTAAATATTTAGCCACCATTATTTGTTTATTGTATATTCTATCTTCTACCAGCGGTATGCCGTATATTCATTGCTGTATGAATCATTCCGTAGGCGCTCCGGGGGGAGTACAAGGGGGTTCAAGTGCACCCCCTTGACTTGTGAGAAAAACTGAAAAGAGGACTGAATCCATAAGAAACTATAGTCCAACAACATTATTCAATTGGAATTTTTCCTCGATGCACCCCCTCTGCATATAATCCTTGGGGTGCCTATGTATTATCCCCTGCTTCGTTTTGGACTTCGCACAAACCTCCTCTGGAAATACATCTCCTTTTGTGTCCATCCTATTACTGCTCAATTAATGACAGCGAACACCGTAAATAATAATAATTGAATCATGTTTAAGATATATTGCCTTTGTTTCTTGCAATGAAGCAATACTTTTGCCATTCCTTCATTTTTCGTGACGTCGGAAATGTCGCTACGTTGTGTTCGAGATCTCCTGTTAGGCGGAACTGTGATTTTTCTTTCCAACGCCAAGTCAGTCGAAAGTCTTGTATTTAAATTGTCAATTTATTTCGAATGACGTCACGTTCCTGCTAGATCAATAATTCCCCCACCCCTTTTAGTAGCCCCCTTTTTATTTATCGATTCAGAATTTCGAGGAGATGGCAAATTGGGCCTTTACTTTTTAGTGTACTGAACCCCCATTCCATCTTGTTTAAAATAGAAGCGATCTGTTAAGTCGTGGTTTGTTTGTTTGGCTTTTGGCGCAAGAGTATCTGGGCATATGCTGCCAAGTCGTGTGTGGACGTGTTATGGTTTGGGGGTTACGTTAAACCGTAAGTCACGTCCAAGACGACCCATATAGCAATGTTTACGTAGGCGTAACTTGAGGGTTAAATATAGAGCAAACTGAGGCGGGTGGGGGGCAAAAGAACTAAAAAAAATGGTGAAAAAAATTCAATTTTACCTCTGTTTGAATTTTATCTAAAAAAAAAAAAGTGGGCCGGGGAGGGGGTATGTGCCTCCCGTGCCACCGCCAGATTACGCATATAAATGTTTGGATAGAAAGTATACAAATAAATATTGTGTAGCTCGAGTTCTTCTCAATGGTAATGTATGCCGCTTTCTCGTACCAACTGGTTGGATGTGCGCCGTCTGGGATTACACTGCCGCCTCCGGCGGCCATCCTTCCCAAGCTAATCTAAACTGGTTTGATGTGACCTGTGTCTAAACTGCAGTCGGATGTTGCAAAAAATCCGACGAGTTGCTCGAAAATGCGGTGGATAAATTTTGATGCGGCACAGAAACAGGTTGTGACGTCACGTGTATTTCCATTTCGGTGCTGCGATATATATATATTTTTTTTTTTGCAAGCGTCTATGTTGTGCGCATGCGCCTGGACGTGCAAAGGGCTAAGCGAGTTGGATATACTATATGCAACACATCGTGAGGTCCATTTTTCTACGTTGCAATAGGTAATTATAATAGTGCGTGCTCGTTCAAGTTTAAATTATACACTTCGGAATACCGTTGAAAATCGAAAGTTATTAAAGTTTTTGTGTCATTTTACAAATGGTGACGGCACCTCTTCTACTGTTGAAATAATTTCACCTCATTGTACCCCATACTGTTAACCTCGTGATGTGTACTTATTTCGTCAAGTAAAAAATTTCATTAAAAGGTTGCAAAATTGTGTTGAAACCTTATAAGAAAATAGTCATTTAAATACGCGAGCAGATAGATGCTTTGAAGACCCATTCACTTATTCACCATCAACTCTCGGCGCCTATTTTCAAGAATTCATTACAGTAAGTACTCTTCGTTTGTTGCAAAGTTAACGAACGAAAGAAGCGTTTTTGAAAATATAGATGGCATGCTTTCCAGACATATTAGACAAGAAAATCAGTTGGTTCGAACAATTCATTTATAAAATGCCTACGTTGTAGAATTTTTATTGTTTTTATGACAATTATCATCCAAAATTATGGGCCCATATAATCATGCACCTATGGATAGAATTAAATTTATACAATAATACATTGAACCCATACACAAGGCAGTGGATTTGGAGGTTAACTCCCCTATTTGAGAAAAAAAAAAGTTATTTGGCTGCAAAATGAGAAAAAATGTTTTCATCATCGCCCCCACCCCCCAAAAAAAATTTTTTTTTTGAAAAAAAACTTTCCAAATCCTGGGCATGGCTCAAAAGTATTGAATCAGATTAATTTGACCTTGAGAGGTCAATTAGTTTATAAGGTGACGAAAAATCCCCTCCACCCATATATATATACACACATACACCATATAAAAGTTAATCT
>QLNU02014903.1:0-10138 GCA_006491805.2 Dysdera silvatica
GTGGTCTCTTGGAATCCAGTTCAGAATTTCTGTTGTCCATCGTTGATCAGTTCTTCTTGCAATATGCCCAGCCCATCGCCATTTCAGCCCTTTTACTTTAACAATGATGTCCTCTACTCTAGTTTGCTCTCTCACCCAAGTGTTTCTTTTTCGATCTCTCCTAGTTATTCCAAGCATGCACCTCTCCATGCTCCTTTGCGTTGTCTGTAACTTTCGTATTGCTCCAACTGTTAGACTCCATGTCTCTGATCCATAAGAGAGGACTGGCAATACACACTGGTTGAAGACCTTTCTTTTTAGACACAAAGGCAATTTCCCCTTCAGGATAAAACTGTTTCTTCCAAATGCACTCCAGCCAAGTTTAATACGTCTGTTGAGTTCTTTCATAATGTTGCCATCCATTGAAATCAGCTGGCCAAGGTAAATATATGAATCAGCAATTTCTAGCTCAATGTTGTCAACTTGTATTTTTGTTTCCTCTACAAAATTATTGAACATGATCTTAGTTTTTTGTAGGTTCATCTTGAGTCCAACTTCTTTACTTCTAGTTGAGAGCTCCTGTACCATGTCTTGGAGTTCTGATGGGTTCGTTGAAAAAATAACAATGTCATCAGCAAACCGCAGATGATTTAAATATTCACCATTTATTTTTATTCCCTTGTTATTCCAATTTATCAGCTGAAAAATCATCTGTAAAGCTGAAGTAAAAAGTTTTGGAGAAATGGTATCTCCCTGCCTCACACCTTTACCAATTTTGATAGTTTTGGTATCTTTATGTAACCGAAATTTTGCACTTGCATTTTTATACACACGTTTCACCATGTCAATGTACACATCCTCAATGTCTGTTGATCTTAAAGAGTTGATGACTGCTGATGTTTTAATAGAGTCAAAGGCCTTCTCATAGTCAATAAATGCAACACACAATGGAAGTTCATATTCATGTGTTCTTTCAATTAATTCTCTTAATACTTGAATATGGTCCACTGTACTGAATCCACTTCGAAATCCAGCTTGTTCTCTTGGTTGAGCTGCATCTAATTTTTTCTGCAGGCGATGTGTTAGCACTTTTGTGAAGATTTTATAAATAGCAGGTAACAAGCTAATTGGTCGGTAATTTTTCAAATCCTCTTTATCACCTTTTTTATGCAAAAGAATTACTGTTGCAGAATCCCATTGGTTTGGTATGTTACCGCTGTTAAGACATTTGGTAAAGAATTTTGCAAGTATGTCTTCTACATATTCTCCAGCTTCTTTTAGGATATCTAATGTAATACCATCATCACCAGGGGCTCTTCCTTTCTTCATACTTTTTATTGCAAATGAAACTTCTTCTTTTAAGATTTTAGGAGCTGTTCCTTCGACTATTTCAATGTCTTCGTTTAATCCACTGTTACTTTCATATAGTTTTTTGTAGAATTCTTCAACTCTTCTAAGTATTTCTTCCCTATTTCTTGTTACGGTGCCATCCTCTCCTTTTAATGCAATGATGTGTTTCTTCCCAACAGATAAACTTCCTTTAACAACCCTAAGGCTCTTGTTATTTTCAATGGCTTTCCTTACTAGCTCACAGTTGAATTTTCTTATGTCTTCTTTCATGCTTTTGCGCAGAGTTTTACAAAGTTCTATGTACTCAATCCTGGAACTGGTATTTTGATTGTCCACCTTCATATCTCTTCGCCTTTTCATGAGCTGTTTCGTCTTCTCAGATAATTTGCTATTGTGCTTTTTACAGGTTACACCACCAATTTCCCCAGCAGTTTCAACTATTGTCTTAACAATGTTTTCATTTGCTTCTGAGATATCAATTTCTTCAATAAGTCCTTCCAGTGCAGAAAAGCGATTTTTTAATTCCAACTTGAATGCCTCGGTATTTACTTTCAGTTTCATTAAATCCACCCTCTTACTTACTTGTTTCCTAATGAGCTTCTGTCGTTCTAATTTAGTATTTAAGTGCACTTTACATCTCACCATTCGATGATCACTTCCAGTATTAAATCTGTTCAGTACGCTGCAATCTTCAATAATTGATTTCTTGTTTGCCAGGATATAGTCAATTTCGCTGGTTCCTCCATTGGGGTGTTTCCATGTCCATTTTCTTTGCGGTTTCTTCTTAAAAAATGAATTCATGATGCTAAGGTTTTCAGCTTCTGCAAATTCGATGAGTTGATCGCCACGTTCATTCCTTTCCCCATATCCGTATTTACCAACCGATGTCTCTCCTTGTTCCTGTTGTCCAATTCTTGCATTGAAATCCCCCATGATGAGCTTGATATGTTGTTTCCCTTTGGTGTGTAACTCTTTGATTTCTTCATAAAATTCTTCAACCTCTTCGTCGGTATGGCTTGATGTTGGTGCATATACCTGTACTATCTGAAGTTGGTATCGCTGGGTTAGTTGAACAACGAGCCTCGCTGCTCGATCTGATGTACTTTCAACTTCCAGAAGACAGTCTTTAATTCTTTTGTTGATTAAGAAGCCAACACCACTTGTTCTTCCAGTTTCCGTTCCTCTATAATAAAACAAATGTCCACTTTTAAGTTCCACCAACTCTTCACCTTTTCTTCTAACTTCACTGAGTCCTACAATGTCCCATTTGATCTTGTCTAGTTCCTCTTCCAATTCCTGAAGTTTTGCTTCAGAAGCAAGGGATCGTCCATTAAACGTAGCCAAGGTCAATAACAAACGGCAGCCTGGGCCATTCCAGTGATTCTTAGCACCCCCTGCTTTCATGCCACACTGACCGCTGCCTTGATCAGGAGCACTCCAGCACCTGGAGACTAGGGGCCATGGTTTTTGGTGTGTCAACATAATGGAGGAATTAGCCATAATTTCACCACGCTGGCTAGACGGGTTGGTGAATTAGCCCTCCCCTTCCGCCTTTCTATCCGTGCAGCAAATATTAATTTGCCACATAAATAGAAAGCTCAGCCTGCACCACTTGAAGGCGGGGTAGGACACTAGGTTACTGGCCTGGCCGGTTCCACACATCGTCACATACGTTCAGCGTGTGGGTCTCCTTCCAGTTAGATACCAGCAACCCTTTTGCAGGCCATATATATATATATATATATATACACACAGTGTGTCCCTAAATTCATAGCCAACATGTTAAAGGGCTGTAGGGGACATCAAATAAACCATATTGGCTGAAATTCCCATGTTCGTAAAGGACCCAATTTGACTGCAGAGTAGAACTATTATTTAAATCCACATCATTACTATGTAGGCAATTACATGCACAAATGATTTTCTTGATACATGATTTAAGTGGTTGCTCTAATAATGCAGCGGAGACAAAAAAAAAAATCAGAAATTCCCTTCCCTGGCCCTGAGTAGTATTGCCATTTAGTTATCAAAGGTATGAAAAATGAGTGATTTACCATACCGGAGGCAATTGGCAATTTTCAAGCATGTGTAGCAGGTGAAGGAGATCAAAAGAAACAACCTTGGTCCAGTGAACCAATGTCCGAAAATGGGCCTTTCTGGAACTACAGGGATGTTATTATTTGCATCCACATTAGTTGATCATGTAAGAAAATTTGCCGTCAAAACCTAGAAACATATAGAAAGAGGTTCCATCACTTACGAGGGTCCAAAACAACTTCCCATGGCCAAATTAATGCAATTCGAGAATTTATGATCAAAATGTGAGAGGGTGTTAGTTGGGCTTAAAATGAGAATTTTCACGAACCGGAACACCGTCACGGTTTGCGTCAATACATTTCGAGCCCTGGATGTTAGTACAAACAGCATGCAACGATGTTACGTATACGTAAAGAAATCATGTGCTTAGAAACGCAGTGAGAAGTCATAAATGAAGGACAGACACAGAGGTTTCCAGAGTGACATTTATTGCACACAATTACAACAAATGCTCAAACGTGCGTCCACCAACGTTGACACACTTGGCATAACGGTGGAGTAACTATTTTCATAATTTCATGCGAGGCACGATCACAAATATTAAGCTGGCGGTGGAGGTCCAGTTGAGTTATCAAATCCTCATAGACATCACGAAACGTCTCTTAAATAAGGCGCCTGTGGCGCCTGTCTTGAAATCGAGACAAGATCAGGTGATATGGGAGGCCACAGAGTAGGGCCCCCATGCCCAATCCACCTGTTCCCAAATGTGGCATTCAGATGGTGACGCGTGTCTCTACTAAAATGGGCAGATGCCCCATTGTGCTGGAACCACATATGGGCGTGGATGGCGACAGCAACATCCTCCAGCAATTCGGGTAAAATTTGTTGCAGAAAAATATGATAAGTTCGTCTATCAAGGCAGTCCAGCAATAGGTAAGGCCCACTTAAGTAGTCATGGACAATCCCCGCCCACACACTGATGCTGAATCGTTGCTGGTTTGACTTTGAACGTGTACGGTTTGGGACGTCAACAAATATGCATTATGCACGTCCACTAAACCACCATGTGATAATGTTGATTCACCTGTAAAGAGCACTTGAGCGGAGAATCGACATTTATGGCACTTTGCCGCAGGAACCACTGCACGAAATCTAAACGCAAGGGACAATCAGCAACTGTTGATGCCTGCACTGACTACAAATGATAAGGGTGTCATTTTTCTTCATGCAATACTCGCCAGACACTATTCCGCTGTACACCCAGGCTCTGAGCGACCAATTGCATACTTGTGCAGGGGCTCTCTGTTATTATGCACAAGATGTTATCACTCATAGATGATGGTTTGACCACCCTTGGTCGTCTGGCACTCCATCGGCTGACTTGATCGGGCACACAACGTATAGGATATCACTCACGGTACAACCTTTGCGCCTGTTTACCATTGCATTCAGCTACGTGGTACATCAGGTGCATTAGCTGGTTTTTATGCATTTGTAAACTGTTCCATTTTGTGCGCGATAGACACCATAAAAACTGCGATGTGGTTGAACAACTGCTTTTAACCCCTGCCACATCATCTGCACCCCCTATAGACATGGCTGCGTTTCTAAGTATGTAATTCCCTCACGGATACATTGCAGTATTGTTAGATGTCGCATGTACTACCATCCAGAGCTCAAAATGTACTAGAGCAAACAGGGATGATGTTCTGGTTTGTGAAAATTCTCATTTTAAGCCCTGCTAGCACCCACTCACGTTTGGGTCATAAATTCTCGAATTGCATTAATTTGGGCGTGGGAAGTTGTTTTGGACCATAGTAAATGGTGGAACATTTTTCAATATGATTCTAGGTTGGAACGACAAATTTTTCAAATTTTGTTTCATGATCAACTAATGTGGACGCAAATAATAGCATCCCTATAGTCCCGGAATGGCTGATTTTCGGACATTGGTTCACTGGACCAAAGTTGTTTCTTTTTCTGGGTTCTTTGCAGACACGGAGATTTCGGCCAATATGGTTCATTTGATGTCTCCCTACAACCCTGTAACATGTTGGCCTTGAATTCAGAGACAGCATGCATGCATGTATATACACACACACACAATCATTAATAAAATAAATATAAAGAGAAAATCCAAACAACAATAATTACAACAAGCACAAAAGTACATTTTGACCAATTATTTACACAATTTCACAATACGGCGTTGATTCTTCACCAGGGAGCCATATTACATCCATATTATTAAGGATATGATATGGTTCCCTGATCAAGACGTATCTATTTATTAATAAATTTTATTTTGCTGTTTTTATCAATGCACTATAAATATAATTGTTGTTGAAAAATTGTTGTATAAAATTCTATGACTTAAGCATTTGAACTTCAAATTTCTCTCAGAAAATTTTCCAGTCACAAAAACTTCCATACTTTTTCAGCATTCCTGTACGGCCAGACACCCTATTATTAGTGGACAATTCTGTTAAAGCATTGGATAAAAATTACTTGCATTATCACTGAACACTACATTGCCACAGTCAGACCGTGTATCAAATCCATACACACTAAAAATAATCAATTAAAAGTAATATCCCACTTAAAAATTAAGGTAGAGTAATCTGAAAAATTAAAGCTTTTCTTCTTAGGTAGGATGATTGGGGAGGGAGATAAAAAATTTTACAGTTCAATCTTTTTAAATCATAAGCATCTTATATGGCTACTTAATGAAATAAACTAAAACCTATTTATTGAATAAAAAAAATATGGCAAAATTTTTTATTTTCAGTAAACTAGAGTAGTCATAGTTCACATTACTTAAGATCGAGGGTACCGTGTTTACAATAATAATGTCTGACAAACAAGCACAAAAGTAAGCACATTTTCTTATACTCACCAGACGATAGAGGAGGATGAATATTTAAAGGAGCAACTCTTCCAACAGGCTTGTTACAATTCATATGCGAAGACAAACCACTATTGATAGAATTTATGCTAGGGGAGCGATTAAAGGATCCAACAACAGGAGGCATTACAGAACTAGGCTGTTGAACTTTTTGAACCTGTGGTAACACTGTAATAGAGAAAAGGAAATTAAAAAAAAAAAAGTGTGTGTATATATATCTTCTGTAAAAGCTAAGGCTATAATGCTCTGTATGTAACTGTGTGTATGTGTTTCAGAACAAAAAAGACAACTAAGGCTCACATAACAGAAACTATGACTAATGGCTTTCTAAAGGATCTGAACCTCTGTTGCCCGGAACTCAAAACCTAAATGATGGATCAATAAAACATGCGGCAAGCATTCGATACTTATATTCAGAGCTTGTTTTGTTTATGTTGAATGTGTCACTGCTGTGTTCCACCATAGGCCTGTGTTTTCTGAGCTTTTTATGGTTTATTTATGATCAAGGGATGAAGACAGCTACAGCCATGCTGCACTTAGATCTCCGATTTTCCAAAGAATCCTAACAATTATTGCCTTGAAAACCAAGCACAGAACTGCGGTAGAAAGAAAAACAACATTCTATGGTATTGTTGAAAAATAGAATTCATGTTAATGACATGGGGGGGGGGTTTAACACTACACCACCATACAGCATGTATATAAGCTGTATGTATATATAAACTACACACTACCACCTTTAATAAATATCATCGGCAATTAGTTGGCTGATTTAGGATGCAAACACAGCAAATGTCATGCTGTGCAACAAAGGATGAAAATATGCCTGTCTATTATATATATATGTGGTTGCATATATACAGTGAATTTGCGATGTCAAATATTCATGTATATCGAAGTTTTTACAGTCTCATCTATTAAAATTCAACGTAAATATTTTCCTTTAGTCGAAGTGGACATCCTTTAAGTCAAATTCCACTTCAGCAGCATCGTCACTTGCCATAAGATTTTCACCCAATCAGAATCCTTCCAGCTTCTTACTTGCATTTCCAAACCCCATTTTTTAGATAATGGAGTGTTTGTGGTCGTTTGTTAGAGAAGTTAGTAAATACTGGAAGGTGTTTTTTAGTTTAAGCATAATGTTTTAAGGTGTGTAAATGAAAATAGTCTTAATTTGAAACGAAAAGGGGATTTAACAAAAGATTTTGAGAAAAATCCAAACTTGGGTCAAAAGGATCCAGCAGAGAAATATGTCATTCCACCCAACCTGCTGTTAAATATTTTGATGAGTAAAGAGAAAATCTTGAAATGGCGCGAGTCAATGTTGACCCGAAATGTATGCATTTCCTGATATCGAATCCATATTTTTTTAAAAGTGGTTTGAATCGTACAGGAGCCAGAACAATAAAATTCCCCTTAGTGGTAGGATGCCACGTGAAAAAGCTATGGAGTTCACACAAAATAGACTTGAAGAAAACTCTGCCATCCCCATCTGAATGGCACATCTGGGATGCCAGAAAACACCGTATGTAGAAACCACCCTTTCGTTCAAATTTGCAAATCTGCATAGCTTGGTGTCCCAGTAATTACTGTTTGAGGGGGGGGGGGAATAAAAGTGTGGAGGGAGATGCCAAGGCTCATCAGATCAGGGTTATACCAATAATTACGGCTTTTCCCATTCTTCTTTGCCCACACATTGTTTTGAAAACAATACATACAATAAGAACACAACCTTGATCCATAAGTGGAGAAAGAAAATATTTGGGAAGTAAAGTGGTTACCATTGGAGGAAAAGGAAGGAGTAACAAGAGTTATTTCAATACTGTTGTAAAGTGTAAAACACTACAATTCAAAAGCCAATTGCTCCCTTTGTAAAGTGAAGGCAGAATATTTATATCATTTTGCCTTCACTTCACGAAGGGGGCAGTTGGTTCTCAAAACGCAAGTGTTAAAACAGCTGTTATGGAATCTTCTGGTGAAGCTTTGTATTGTTTCTTTAGAAAGGAATAAGTAAAAAAATAGAGAAAAAAGTAGGGGTAATAAAATAACAGTGGCTCCAGGGTTCCTAAACTACCTTAGATTCCTTGTTCTTCTGCTTCATCCCTTCACAAGTTGAGAGGGGCCAGGCCTGACCTTTGGTTGAAGACCTGTGATATTTTCAGGGTCAGAAATAGTTTTGATGTCCTCTCAAACAGATCTGTCTCACAGCTGAGACCCATAATTTTGCAACGTTAAGTGTTCATAGTTGATTTTCCTGACCCACATCATCTTAACTTATTTGGTTGGTTGTAGTTTTATGGCGCAAGGACAGCAATGGCCATTCTGCGCCAATCACAGTGAGATTATCCCTACAGTATCAAATAAAACTAAAATGGTAAGAATATATTGGATGTAATGTGATAAATTTAACAAACAAAACAACATAGAAAATCAAATGAAGTGGGAGAAGCCAATGTTAGATAAAAAGTTAAAAATGAGTTGATGATTAAAAATATCGCCTAAAATGTCATGAAGGGTAAAATTATTTTGGTTAAAACTTAATGAGCATTGCCGGTTAAAATTGGGACAAATACAGACAACTTGTAAAACATTTAATGGTTCACCATATGTGGCACATCGGGCATCTTCTCTCTTTAAGAGATGGTCATGGCAGAAGTGTCTATGCCCGATGTGAAGTCCAGCCAGAGTGACCTCTTTACGACAATCACTCCTATAGCTAGACTGCCACATCTCAAAACGAGGTTTAATGTGGTGAAACTCATTAAAAACTTGCTCGTCCCACTCCAACTGCCATTTTTTGTACAGATGGGATGACAAACGAGTTTTCAGATCTTGAAATGGGATAGTTGTACACTCAGCCACTGAAGTTGCTGCTCTCACAGCAATGTCGGCCTGTTTATTGACAGATACTCCGATATGAACTGGAACCCAACAGAATTTCACAATATACTGTTATTTTTTTTATATCCATGCGTTGTTTGCAATCTCTGTGGATTCCAACATGATGCGAGATTTTGTATGATGCTAGGCTCTGCAGAACGTGTAGTGAATCTGTTCAGATGACAGTTGGAGTTAATGAAGTATCCAAGATATATTGTAGTGCTAATCCTATGGCATATATTTCTGCTGTGCAAATGGAGCAGAATTTTGGCAGTTGTTGACTTTGTATGATATTTCCACAGATAAAATGCCGCACCGACATTAGTCATCCACTCTTGATACAGCTGTGAAAATGAAGGACTACCTCCATACACACACAAGACAGATCAACAAATGCCTGCCTGTACGCAATGTCTGTTGTATTGCCTTTTGGATAGACAGAGAGATCCAAACAGATGTTTGTGCCAATACCAAACCATAGACAGGGTGTCTACCCGAATTCTATTTCAAACTTCCCTGACTTTTCCAGATTTCCAGACCAAATCTTAATCCATTTCCAGTCGCCAGTTACAGAAACAACACCAAATGCCCTAAAATTTTCACTATCAAAATAAGTTTCAAGGCCATGAAATCGATTAACAGAAACCCCAAAGCCATTCATAACTCAATTATAGTGAACTTACGAATTAAAAATCTGTATTAAAAAGTATTTCTTTACATTAATTAAACATTTACAGCAACATTTCCATTCGGCCCTTTTTGAGTTCATTATGAAATAGTTTAACTATATAATTGCAAAGCTGATGCTTCATCTTCCATTCCATTTAAAATGTGTATGACTAAGGCAAAGGAGATTGGTATAATAAAAATTCCTTACAGATTGGATAATTTAGCTAAAAACTTTTTTTTTCCAAGTTTTAGTTACATATTTGGCAAACATTTTCTCCTGAGAAATATATGGGCTTAATAATTTTATATAAATTATAT
>QLNU02014903.1:10238-22997 GCA_006491805.2 Dysdera silvatica
GGTGGCCTCCTACAGGAACTTACATCGAAGGGTCATCTTGACTTAAAATTAATAGGCTAGTATGCATGTGTGAATTTTAGAGCACAAGGGTTATGATGCATTGGGACCTACGGTTTTAAGAGGAATCCAAACCCACTAAGGCCCAGGGAGCTAACCACTGGACTACAGTGAACAATTAGCCTGTAAGTAGTGTGTGTGGGTTGTTTTTGTGTGCGTCTATGTATGATATAATGGATGTTACCAATGCATGGCTCACTGGTGTTTATTGCATTTATTTAAAAGTAAGAAGTGGCCATGTTTAAAAGTAACCCAGTTTAAAATAAACCTTAGAATCCATAGCTGCACCAAGCATCCATTAAAATCGCAGGGAAGGGGAAGAAAGGCATATGTTTATGGCCACACAAAACATAAATGGTCATAAAATCTGCATTTGTTCCTCTCTTAAAGTCAAAGTACCCCAGGACACAAATATGAACGTTTTTGCTGAAAACAATGAAAAGAAGAATACAGCCGGCCATTTCAGTCAAGCGAAGCTCAGCAAGTTTCTCCAATGTTTAGTCATATCCCAAGCTTATTATTATTAAGGATATAGTAAAAATGTTGGAATGTATTGTGTTCTGAGGATAAGATTGGGTTAAATAATTTTTCTTAAAAAATTAAGTATTTGGTAAACAGATAAACTAATACACAAACCTGTTGCCGTGGCAATAGTAGAGGGGTTAGCTGCTGTTATCATACTTGAAGTTGTCATGCTTGAATTCATTGGGGTAAAAGACAAAGTAGAAGAGACAGAAGTTGTACTTGAATCAGTTGCCATTGTGGAAGCTGATGGTGTAAGTAAGAAATGTTGACCACTAGATGTTTGTACCAAACGTCCAATGCCAAGAGGCATTCTGCTACTAGCTTGTACAGTAAAAGGTGTTGAAGAAATCATTTGATTAGAGATAGGGGAAAGCTGAGCAACAGGGACCCCTATATTAAATTGAAAAAAAAAAAACCACACAAATATATATATATACATACATACATACATACACACACACACAGTGTTCAGCAATGCTCAGAAAATAGCCACACAGCAGTATTCCTGGGACAACTTTAAGATATAAAAGTGATGACAGGTTACTACTTTTTGTGATATTAGCCAATGTAGTCCAAGCAATGTCTACAGACAGGTTTTCATGCTGGCCAGAAGCACATCTTATTCCAGAAATATCAGCAAATACCGTGACAAAGGCACTTTTCACATGCTGGGTGGCAAGGTATGGTATGCCACTCACCATATCTACAAATCAAAGAACACAGTTTCAATCATCGTTATTCCATGCCTTAACCAAACTTCTTTGAGCCAAGCAGATCTGAACAACCATTTACCACCCTCAAAGCAATAATCTAATTGAGTTTTACGGACCATTGAAAGCAGCACTTAAATGTCATCGAAACGCCAAATGGACTGAAACACTACCAATTGTATTACTAGGTCTATGCACATGCTTAAAAGAGGACCTAAAGTGTTCCGTAGCTAAACTTCTTTATGGGACACAACTTTGCTTACAGTCGGGATTCATCAACTCCTCAAATACAGAAACAAACCCTGTAGCCTTTATAGAGCAATTACGCAAATACTTCCATCAACTGCAACCAAAGCCTACATCACAACATTGCTCACAAGCAACCTTTATTCACCCACAACTGCAAGCATCAACTCACGTTTCCTTCAACACGACTCTAAGAAAACTGCTGCATGTACCTTACAATTGTCCTTTCGATTGTTCGTGGTTTTATGGTTGAAGGACTACAGTGGCCATGCTGCGCCGGGACCTACTGTTTTCCAAGGAATCCGAACCTCTGAACCTGCAATTTTCTGAGGAATCTAAACCTCTTGGGCCTACAGTTTTCCGAGGAATCCGAACCTCTTAAGACCTAGGGAACCAAACCCTGGACTACAGTGAGCAGTGTGATCTTTATGAGATCTCTGAGTAAGCATTTTTTGCACCATTGGAAGGCGAACCCAGGTTAATGGCGCACTAAGTGAACCCAGATTAATGGCACACTAAGTAAACGCATTACCACATTGCACCACCTCAGGGCAGATCCTTCCGAAGTGGTTGACCACAAGGCATACAAGCTGAAAGTACAAGAGAAACAAATCTCATTATATACAGATCATCTTAAGCCAGCTTTCCTGCGCCTAAGACCACACAACCAACAAATGTGACATTACCTGCACAGAAGACACCAACTGCAGCCTATCTCCACAACACAGTTGGCAAGATGTGTTCGTTTTCCAGATAATTTCGTGGTTTCAGGTAATTACTACGGTCCCCCCTGCCCCAACCTTTCAATCCGGAATTATGCTATGTTTCAACATTGGTGTAAACAGTGGCGCAGGCAGAAAAAATTTCTGTAGGGTTCTTTGGCTACATATGGGGGGGGGAGTCAGCCAATTTTCCGATTGCAATATATGGGTAATATACTATATTTGAAAGAAAAAAACCTTGGTGGGGGGTGATTAAATTATAAAATAGAAATTTGAGATTTGATATGTTTGGAAAATAAAAATATGCAAATGTGTGTAAATATATATTTTGTGAATAGAGTTTAATGAATAATAATAATAGTTCTTTTTGGAGAATTCCAATTTCGTTGTCATTCAAAATTTTCACTTTCTTGAAAAACAAGTATTTTTTTAAAGCAAAAAAAGGGGGGTGGGAAATTGTGCTTGATAAAGCACCTGAAAATTAAATTGAAAATACAACTACATAAATTTAATAATCCATTTAAAAGAAGGCAAAAAATAGTATATGTCTGCATCTATAGTAAGAAGCAATTGCATAGCGTCAAAGAAAGAGTAAAGTTCTAAGCAGGCCCTGCTTGAACCAGCTTCTCTGGAAAACAAAGTTGTCATAGGCTGTGGGGACAGTGCGATCTTCAGTTTTACATTATCCCTAGGGAAACTTACTTTCTTATTATCTCTACATCAGTGATTCCCAACCTGAGGGTCGTGACCAGGTTTCTAAGGAGTCACTGCAACTATTTTTAGTTGCAATTATTTTTGTAAGGAATTTTATACCAAATGTTTCCAACACTTATATTTCAACCTTGGGTATGCTACTGTGTTAACTTTATTATTATATATAGCGGGGGTATGAAATGTCTTAATCCCATTGAAAAATTGAATAATTTTTCCTGAAGTTTTACAAATCTTGTTAAAACTGACTAACTTCAAGAATTGAATTGGTTTAATAGGTAGAAGCGATACATGGCCGTTTTGATGGTCTTGGCTGGTTGCGTCAGGGTAGATTAAAATTAAGGTTGTGCCAATTACTGAGTCGATTGCATTTATATCTCTTAATTATATTTTCTTGTAATAATAATTTGTAGCATTTGAACTTATTGTACAATGTATGGCTTCAGTTCAAAATTTATTAGTATTTAATGGCTTGTGGCTCCTATAGTGCAGCTCTTTGCCGTCTGATAAGTAGAATCACGTCTCATTGACTTCATGTGTGCTCACCCCTGTTATATACATTAAGATCTGTTATATTCTCTATTATAATACACATTAATATATATAATCAATATAATTAATATAATATACATAATTAATGTAATATATATATAATTATTATAATTTTGTATTTAATGTGTTTTCTTTACTCTGTTAAAAGTGCTTTTATTATGCAAATGTGGCGGCGGTGGACAAAGGTGGTAAAAGTGGGTCACAGCTTGAACAAGGTTGAGAATCACTGCTTTAAGTTCTTTGTCTTTACTTGCCCTGTATGGCAACAGTACCCAGGAATTTTCTATGAGGGAGGGAGTTCTTTGTTATAAGTAAATGGAGGTATGCACTATAATAAACTCAAAAGCCCGGGGGCACGGCGCCTGGTGATTCTTTGTATAATCACACAGATAGTTACTTTGAATGCCATGAAAACCGGAAATGTAGCAATTTTAGGGTAATTTTCGTGCCTAGATTTCGCAGGAAGGAAAATTTGGCACCACAAAATACAATGGCAAAACATAATTTTAACAAATGTGGAACTGAGTTTCGGTGCTACGAAAAATTTTGTATTTTGGCACACTAGAAAATTTACCATTTTGGTGCAGGCTAGCGGAATTTTACAGAAAATGTGGTTTGGCGCAGATATGCCATTTCGGAGTCGTTCCATCACTGCTTCCATTTAGAATATTGTGGATTCTACAACCACATTTCTTGGAAGGTGTGGTTACCCATGTTTTAGTTTAAATTAAGAACACTTAGAAAACTACACTACCAAACATAACTTGAAAGGACGAACGAGAGCAGGACTCAAGAACGCTCCAAGGTCATAACAATCAGTAAGCGCACAACGCATGTGAAGTATGACGGAAACTGAGCCAACTAGGGTGAGGTGTTCACCTGCCGAAGAATGCGTTAAAGAAAAAGAGGGAGAAGTAGCGTAATTGGTTTATTCAGCCGGTTGTTGTTAATTGTACAATAAAAAAAATTCTAATTAAATGAAAAAGCTTTCTTTATCTGGTGCTACATCACTAACTACAGATGCACTCGATTCGATAATCCAAATGCAGTGACCTTAACTAGTGAAAGTGACTAAAAATAGCCTACCTACCTACTACCCGGGGAAATAAAATAAAAAATAATAGTTCAAGGATTTTCCCAGACATTGTGGAAAACCTGGTACTTTTCCCGATTTTCAAGGCTCCATGTGAACCTTGTCCAAGTGAATCCTGAACGCTACAATGCTATGCTGTAAAACAAATATATAAGTATGTAAAGGCCACAGCATAGTATAGTGTTGAATACGCTTCAATTGCTGATGACACCTATATCCAATTAGATATTGGATGTTCGGATGCAGATTACACTGGTGATATGGATACCAGAAATCTACTTCTGATTATGTGTTCAAATTCAGCAATAGTGCTGTGACTTGGTGCAGTCAAAGACAGTCAACTGAGTCCAGGGCTTTTCAGAGAAAAAAAAAAATGTAAGGCCTGGGGGGAAACTGATATTTTAAGTCCCTTCAAAACTGACATACATCAGAGTATCTAATAAAAATAAGAAACCCAATTCCTTGACCTTACAAAAACATTACTTGTACATTCCTCATCCTTAAAAAAAGTTTCTCGACTTTGTTTTTTACAATTGATAAAATAGCTATATAAAAAAGTAGTAAAATTCCCTAAATATTGTCAAAGTATAATGGAACATAGCTGAAAATCATGGAAAATTGCCAAGTTATGACAAAATAGAGCTGAAAATAACTAAACCAGTAAAACATCGTTAAAGTACCATATGAAAATTATAATTCAACGTGTGCATAAAATTGAATAAATGGGTGTATAGTGCCATCATACTCAGTTGACACCCAATACCGTTACCAGACGGGTTGTTCCATTGCAGTTTAGGGAAGGGCGTCTTGCCCAAACTTTTTTTAATGCAGGAAAAACCAGTTACGGCAAGGCGCCCTTCCCTAAACTGCAGTGGAACAGCCCGTCTATTAACGGCGACTATTAACGATACATCGTCTATTAATGATCATGTGTCAAGTCTGTGCGAACGGACTATAAAGGTAACCTGCAACATCGATTTAATGACCTTTTCTTGACTTCTGTGAAGGTTTACTCGTTTCTTTACCTTTCCTTGACTTTCATGAACTGATGAATACCCTACATACATACATACACATTTGACATATATTGGGTTACCAAGTTGAGGCCCCTAATATTGTGAGGCCTGGGATAGCAGCCCCTCCTGACCCCCTCTGATAGGCCCTGACTGCATTCACTTCCACAATGGAAGCAGATTATATTGCAATCTCAACTGCAGTAAAAGAAGCGCTATGGTTGAAATAACTTCTGCAAGACATTAGTGAAAGAAAAACGTATGTTAACAGTGTGCCTCTATTAACTGCCAATGAAAATGCCATCAAGGTGATAAAGAATTCAATATTCTATAAGCATATGAAACACAATGTTAGTCATCTTTTTTACCAGAAATATGAAGATGGATCTGTAACTATCAGACATGTTGATTTGGATGAGTAGTTAGCCAGAATTTACTCAAAAGCTCTTCCCAGAGTAAAATTTGAAAAGCTAAGAATTGATTAATATAAGAAATGGAGAGAGAAATTTAGGTAGTGACTTATGCATAGTGTTATTTTAATATTGTAAGTGTATTTCACTGTTGTCATGTACTTACGTACCATGGTGACAACAGAATTGGTGAGAGCATTAATTTACATTAATTCTACTGTCACAGTTTTTCTTCTTTGCAGTGGCAACATAGATTCAGTTACCAAATCTGGAAGTGACTTAGATATTTTTTAATCTGGAAAGATCAACAGTGCAACTTCATAATGAGAATGATCACAAAAAAATGTCGGAGATTGCTTTTACTTTAGACGAATAACGTATTGTAAAAGATGGCTTTACAGCACCATTATGTGAATTATGTTGGGCTTTGTGACAATCCTGTCTAATTGGCTTTCATCGTCATCCTAGGAGCACTATACCACCCACTAAAGAATGTGATTATATGTATTTTTCTGTATCTATGGATGCATCTTACCTCCAGAAGATTGCTGTAAAAGCTGAAGTGCATACTCAGACTGTGGAGTTACTTGTGACGATCTAATTGATGCACAATTCATAACAGAACGATTTGGATTAGATGACTGATGCTGACCAGTTAAAGAATTATGTTGAGAATTTGTAACAGCATTAAATGGAGCAACAGCTCGATTTGGTAAAGAATTCACACGAGCTTGGGGTAGAACAGTTGCACGTGGCTGAGAATTATGTTGATTGGACTGTGCCTGAAATAAAAAAATACGTTAAATACAACAATTTTTTAAGAAAGAAAAAAAAATTCCACATGCATGTAAAGAGAAGACCAATGAAATAAAAATAAACAAATACTTGTCACAACTCATAAATGACTTAGAAAAAATTTTTTTAAATGTTTTTGGATCCTTTTCAGGTATTCAAGACAAAGTGAGAGTAGTTATTTTAAGCTCACATTTGTAAAAATTGCAATACTATGAATGAATTATGTGATTGAGCTGAAACTTACAGCAAATGCAAATTCGGATGTGCTATGCAAATGATAACAATTTCAAAGTAACTGTACATGTGTGGGAAAAAAATGTATTTTAAAAGCAATCAACGTTTCATACCTTTGTAAATTTTTCGAAAGCAGAACACTGACACACATAATCTCTAGAGTACAAAAATATTGATTTTTCAGAAGTTACAGAGTTTCGAAAAATCCACAATGTTCTTGTGTTCACTTGAAAAAGCTGAAACCATTTTTGAAAGTTGTCTTTTAAATCTACCGTTAGCTCAAAGGAAAAATTATCCAGTGAGTTGAAGGTACTTGTGATAATTTTATGACAAAATTACGAATATGGCAAAATTTGACCCAAGAGACTGTCGTCTTTCATATTTGTAATGACGTCCGAGTTAACCCCGCTCCCGAGATTGTTGCTGATTGGTTGAATCATCCCTGGTTGCAAGAAGCATGTAGATTTTCAAAATATGCGACCAGGGCATGTCAGGCAATAGATTTTTTCAGCCCTGGCAAGGTAGGTAGATTTTTCTATTTTATTTTCCTGCCATTGACTGTTCTTGTTTCCTTTAGATTAGTCCTAATTTTTTTTTTGTTTGAAATCAATACAAACAAGTTATTTCTGATTATACTATCATGTTTCACATGTTCAGTGATGTTAGCAACCAACAGTGTTTTGGATCAGGTAAAATTCAGTTTTGGAGCAGAAAAATAAACTTTTAAGAGCATGCATTGTTTCAAATTATTACCACACATTTAATGTCTCAAACTATTACTACAAGTTTAATGTTTCGAAATATTATCACACATTCAATATTCCAAATAACTTACCACGATTATATTTTTATATACATATCATAGTGTAGCTACTGAAGAAATAAACTTCAAAAGTATTTTAGAGATAATTACATGTATTTGGCTTACGCAGTAGTTCCCAACGCTGGTGGTCTCTTGATTATCATAAAAAAAACTGTGGTGCCAAAACTGATACTGTTTATATTTGTAGTATTTTATGCGTAACCCCCAACTCTTGAAGAAAAGAGGCTTGGCTTCCAGCTCTTGCACGCCATAACATCGGTGTTGGTATCACTACGACTATAAACGTTGATTGATATTGTTGTTTGATTTGATCTATGTGGTGTTCGATTTATATAAATAAACATGTCTCCAAAGACTTTGCAATTGATTTCTGCATCGGCGGATTTTCTCTTGTTACGAGCGATTCCACTTTCGAAATATTTGTAACAGTACGTATCTTTGGGGAGTATTCATTTGGAGTCTTCTTTCCATTCTTATTTTGCACTTAGAATTTTTATTGTGTTTCACAACATTTTTTAATGATGGAACAAGACATTTTTTCTTCAGGGAGTGCAGAAACATACCCTTTGATCCGCAGCTTGTTTACATTCAACATACTGGAAGCAGAATAAATTTACAAGTCGCAAACGATATTTCACATTTCAGGTAAGAAGTTATTGCCAAATTTTTTTTTCAAAGACAAATATTACTTTATCCTTCATCAAAATCAATCTAAGAACGTATGAACACCCTCTATATTTTCAATTATCACTTTGACTTGTTGAAACCTATTTAAGAATGAGCGCTTTGAGGATCAAATTGCATTTGGCCTTGTCTGCACTTTGGGATGGTTAGGCCATTTTGACACCAGCCCTCCCCACCCAGCTCGGCCCCCTATACAACAACACCAGTCACACCATCCTTAATCCATTATTGTTTCCGATAAAGCATTAATTAAATATGAGAAAAGGTAAAATAGGGACCACAAAAAAAGGACTAATACAAACTTGAGATGAAAATATGGACTTTGTGCTTAAGGAATGAACTTGCTAGTAAACCTGCTACCGCCATACAAATTTTCAAATTCGTGTAGTTTATTGTCCCAGTGGTTACTGTTAAAAGGGAAAAAAAAATAGCAAAGGGAAAGATGTAGAGGGAAATGTCCACAATACAGGTGAGGGTTGTGCCAATAAATAAGGCTTTGCTGGTCATTCTTTGTCTCCACATTGTATTTAAAACAAAGAATACAGTAAGAGCAAGATCTTGAACAATAATGCACATGGAGGGGGGAAAATCTTTAAGAAGAAAGGTAATTACCATTGAAGATCCAACTGTTGGTAAAAAAGAGAAGTAATTAGAAAAATAAGAAGAAAAAAAGACAGGGAAAACAGAAGCTCTGTGGTCAGAATGCTGCACTATGTGCTACTACTTGCCCCTGCCGAATTTTTCAAGAGTATTGGAAGACTTTTTGATTATGAAATCAGGCAACCAACACCGCAAAGTCTGTGCACGAACCATACAAAAATTTATGCAAAAAAATAAAATAGGTAGAACAGAGATATGGGTTCGAGGAAAACCTAGGTGTGGACCTGCTCCGGAGAAACTCAGAACTGGAGAGTATAAATACAGGACAAACTTACTTTCTCCAGATTTTGCTTGATAAAGGAAACAGTAATCCTCAAAGGAGGAGGAGGAATTGTGCAAGGGTTTCATTGGGAAGGGTGGCCGAATAATCCTCAAAACATTGTAGAACCTTGCATTTTGGACCATTGACAGGTATGGTAAGCTCTGGTCAGGTGGGGTTTTTTGGGGGGGAGGGGGGCATTCTTTTAAATGTGCACAATTCGCAAGCTCATCTACATAATCATAAACTGTAAAAAAAAAACAATGGCTACAGGCATGTGTGTCCCCTCAAACATTCAAGTCAGGATATAGGTATATTTTAAATTACGTACAATTATAAAACAATACCATAATTTTCACTAAGTAAATATACTCACACGGGTACTGGTAATTGTCAATTTGATTTTGCCACAAGGTGGTGGTGGTTCAGTTTCAGGAAGGCAATCAGACACTTCAATAATCCATGGTGCTGTCTGAAATTTTTTAATACGATGGGCAGCAAACGCTGAAACATACATTTCAATGTCTGCTAATTGTAGATTTAAAGCCCAAAGACATATGTGCTGAAAATAAGAATAAAATAATATAAAAAGTTTAAGTATGGGTGTCAAAATTACTATAATAAAATTCCACATGAAAAAAATCACAAAAACTCGCCCTGGAGGCTTTGTGTATTGTTCATTATTTCGCAATTGTGTAAACCCTGAGAAGTGTAATAATATCTTACAACTTCATATATGGAGAAAGGGAGCATTTTCTTGTTGGATTAGTGGTTAAGACACTGCAGGCTCAAGGGAGAGACCAAAGTTTGATTCAAGGACTGGGATGACATCTCTTTCTCCTATAGTAAAGTAAGCTCTGTGGGTGTTAAAATTATTTATCATAAAATCGTAGAAGCTGTATTAAATACAGTATACAATTCCATGACCAACAATATTTCCTTTTGTAGTGTTCTTTAAAATGTGGTTATACTGATTAAATAATAGCAATAAAAACCAGTAAATTTCAAGCTACACATTATAATTCCTTGAGGTGATGTATGTTTTGATCTAGGGTATCCTGACATTGACAGGAAAACCAAAGACGACACCTAAACCACAACTACCCAAGTTGAAACCAAGCTTGTGTTATCTTCTCTATATGAAATTTGGATATTGGTGAAAACAGAGAAACTTGCAGTAACTACACATGCAAAAAGGATTTAGGATTTATTTTGTTGTATCATTACTTATGTGAGATAGGCTTTTCAACAGTGGTAGTCCTCAAAACCAAATGGAAGTTTTGAATGGACATTGAGAAGAATGAAATTGCAGTTTTTAAACTTACATTGCCATTTTGAGTATCTAATGCAGCAGAAAACCAAACCCAACCTTACCACTGACTATAATAAAATACGAAAATGTAAATTAAGGCAAGAATTTTTTTAATAAAAAGATAGGTCAAGCATCACTAGGCATCTGCTTTGGTATAATACTCTAGCATCGCATGGAGACCACTAAAAGTCAGTTTGGTCATGTGCTAATATTTAAATCTATGATTTTCATAGTTCCTTTCAATACATGTCGAATGTCTCTTATTAACGTAGCTGCCAACTTTTCTGGAATGCCAATTCCTACGCTCCACACCCCATATAGTTCTCCATTTGCTCCACAAAACCCTTCTGCGGTTTTTATGGGAGTAAAATGTAATGAATGCGAAACAAGCAATGGCAATTTTTAAGCATTTTTATGTATTACCCAAGGAAATATACGAAAGTGTAAATTCTAGTCAAAATTAGAAAATATTTTATAATTATCCAGTAAACCCAAGAAAAATGCTATGTTTGCCACAATTTTGTGTGTGTGTGTATGTACAGTAGAACTTGCCTATAGGGAACACCTATGGGAGTGGACTGCAATGGTCACCATAGACACATGGTTACTATTAATGACGGGCATTTCTGTTAACAAAAAACTCCAATGAACTGTTTGTTGTCAAAAGACAACCGCTTTTAGAAACATTTGAAAAAACAGGAAAATTATTATTCTACATTAAATGCTGCTAACAATTACACAATGTGACAATGAAAATATACCATCAAGAAGGAGTGAGAAGTGATAAAAATCGGCAAATGGAGAGAGATAAACGAACACTAAGTGATTTTTATTGCAACATAATACACCTATACACTGAATGACAACACCCGAAACCATGGTTCCACGTTGATGCATGATATGCCATTCTACAGATGCGGCCGAATTGGACCTGTAACCACATCGGTGCCAAACTCGTACACAGTGAATGTTATTGCTAAAACAGACGTGTGACCTGTCTGACAACATGACCATATGCCATTCCACCACCACCACGTGGCTCTATCCTGACACCATTGTAAACGAAGGCATCTATGTTGTTGGGTCAATTGTAGCCATCTTAACAAGCATGGGCCATCGGTGGATAATGGTCATGGTTTATATGGGAGCATCAAGGGTGTTCTGCACATGCAGCAAAAGGGCGAAAGAAGTGGCCTGTGGAACGAAAAGCTTGCCAGTGGATGTGTCGGTCCATATGTGCTGACGTCGCTCTGGTAGCACCAGCACCCGTCAAACGTGCTACATTCCCTCGTTTTAACCATCTTCGCCACAAACAGTACACTGTCAACTTGTGCAGGTGTCTGTCTGCTACAACTTGACATTTGAATCAACCTGCCCTTCTGAATCTGATCACCATTCTCATCGTTAAATCCTCCATCTTCTGGAACTACCTCGGTTGGCAGCAGCCTGGCATTCTCTGCTACTACACGTTTTCTCCGAGACAAAAAAAAGAAGAAAAAAAAGGAAAAAAAAAGCGAAGTGATTTCCTTGGCAGACAGAGCAGTACAACTATTGCCAATTCTACATGTTCCTTCCATTGTGTCGCACTTAATGTGCACGGAACAGCTGCACATTTTGCATCTTTTACGTAACTCAGTGAGCTGTATCTACCTTGCAATTTATATAATTTTTTACCCACTCCTTCTTGGTGCTGCATTTTCACCAGGGTATCTACCTAAATTCTATTTCAAACTTCCCTGACTTTTCCAGGTTTCCAGACCAAATGTTAATCGATTACCAGTTACTAATTACAGTAAACAACACACAAGGCACTCAAATATGCGCAATCAAAATAAGTTTGAAGGCCAGGAAATCGATTAACGCAAACCCCAAAGCCATTTATAACTCAATTACAGTGAATTTACAAATTCAAAAGCTATATTAAAAAGTACTTCTTTACACTGAAAACTTGCA
>QLNU02014904.1:5533-16523 GCA_006491805.2 Dysdera silvatica
GTTTTAGGCAAAATTGAAGGTCTTTCTTGAGATGCTGTAGTATCCTCTTTAGATTTAAGAAGGTAACAGGATGGAAATCAGTACCTTGTAGAATGATATTGCGCAAATCTTGGAAAGGAATTATTGTTAACTCGCCGGGTCCAGATATGCTTATCATTAATTATCATCATTGTTCTCGTCAACAAACTGTTTAAATTTCGGTTTATGGCAGAGGCATGTGGTCCTAGAAAAGGCCCCTGACGACGGTTCTGGGGCTGCATGCTTATATTACGTCATATTTATATGTGCGTGTGTGTATGTATATATATTTGCATGTTTATATTTGTGTATATATATGTGTGTATGTATGAACATTGTGTTTTATATTGATCTTTTCTCTTGCCTTAATTCTATTCAAAATTTTTCATCTAATACGCCCTATATATTTTTTTTATTTTTTTTTTACTTGCACTATTCATCTTATATATGATTTTGCTATTTTGCACTATAACTTATCTATTATATAGCAGCGGCCCAATGCGCTATACTTAGATAATTACACACTTGTTTCTTCTTTATATTTTTCTTTATTATTCTTTTCTCCAATTCTAAATTTACTGTATATAAAACCCACCCACCCTCTCTCTCTCTCTCTCTCTCTCTATATATATATATAATTGCCAAATAAACAATATGCAAAATAATTGTTATGAACGTAACCCTCCTTTTCACATACAGTTTTTGATTTTGCCATTTACGGATAGTTCGTGGCCCCCGCGAATAGCTAGGGACTACCATATAGAGTCAATAATTTAAAATGGCAATTATTAAAAATTAATATTTGTTTATAATGGACGCCATTTTTCATCTTTGCCCCAGTCAGGCAAGCAATCGTCAACTGAACTCTCACCCAGGGCGGACACAGGCTTTCATTTTGGGGGGAGTCAAGGACAGAATTTGCAATGGTCTTGGAATAACACCCTTCATTTATCATGAAAGTTGGAATTTTTTACAGCGTAGAAACATATTTTAGGGGGTCATGACCCCTGTGACCGTCCCCTTCTGTCCGCGTTTGCCCTCACTTCCCTATGTTAGTGATTATTTTACGCTATTTCGAGTTAGGAAAGGCAGGGCCAGATTATTGCATAGGCAAACAGGACAAATGTCTAGGGTCCGCTTTTTCGAGGGGGGCCCGCTGAAGACTTAACGCTGCCTCAAAATCGTTGCCAATATAGGACTTTATCATCAGGGCAATATTCTTTATGGCGGCGTGAATTTCCGTGAATTTTATAATCTTTTGTTTGTACGTTGTTTGTGAATTGTTACCTGTACTGATTTTATTTTCGAAGTTTAAGATTTAAATTCTAGAACGCATATAGCGATTGTTCGGGTATGGTGAGCATTTTCGTTGTTCCGGGATCCTCGTTATATATATATGGGTCCTACTGTAATTACACAGGCTTAATTTATACTACAAGGGGCCTGGAAACGAATTTGTCAAGGGGCCCAACGAAGCCTTAATCGGGCCTTGAGGAAAGGGTTCATGTGAATATTTCAGTTTCCTTTCGAACAACGGAGAAACTTTATCTGTAATGCATAGTGCTGCCATCTGTTGACACTAATGATAACTCATTAAATATAAAATCGCTTTTGTACTTGACGAATTGGAAAGTAACAAAGATACACTCAAACATACTCAAATACACACACACACACAGCACGAAACTGACGCACAATTCATTACCATTGTATACTGATCGCCTAATTTTTTCATGCAAAATTTCTGTTCCATGATATTTACCTTTGTGTCAGGTCCACCTGCTTTCATCTATATCATATAATTTTAAGTAGCACTACGCAGATAAGATTCATAAGTAAAACTTATAGCGTTGATTTCTCTACTTATAAATCTGTTTTTATCTGTTTTGTTTAAGGATGTTTTCTCGGTCTTGTCTTAGATCCAGATGAGGGAATTTCGCTCATTACTGATCAGGTTCTTTTCCTTCAACATCTTTCGCGCTCTCTCCCTCTCTCTCTCTCCTCCTATTTTTCTAGGATTTTCCCAATTCGTTGAAATGACAGTGATAATTTTGTCACTGGAGTTAGATTCTGAGGGATTCGCGATTTGTTGGTTAAAAGTTGAATCTATCATTGAATCATGCGTTTATGAAGAAAAGGGAATGATCGCATTACAGGATGGATTTCAAATAGTGGACTTTGGTTTTTCATTCAAATTCTCTAATCACTAAGTTACCAAGCCCTACATGGTCTTCTCATAGTTATATGTTGGTCAAAGGATCTCAAGTTTTTCTCCTCAACGTAGCATTTAAAAAAATTTCTCTTCGTTTTTCCCATGCCATTAAAAACATTTTCATAGAAAGGCAAAACGGGAGAGAGCAATTTTCTGGCATTCACGACATACACTCCAGATCATCTAACGGGGAGACCCTTAACAAGGCCGATGTCTTTTTTTCTCTTACACATAGTTCTTTAATAATTTGAGCTCAAGGGTAGGTGTCGGAAAAGTACTACAGTAAAACCTCTCTAAGGCGACCATCGTCGGTTCCGTAAAAAAAAAGCGGTCGCTCATTGAGGTAGTCTCTGGATTGAGGTAAATTTATCACTAGGCATGGGCACCGGCAGAATTTTTTGTAGGGGTGGGCAAAGATTACTTCAGCAGAATAAAAAAAATACATTGCACATCAAGGATTATAAGCTAATTCGATCTGATTTATTTAATAAATAATTATTAAAATTATTTAATCAAATGGTTATTTAAATTATTTAATCAAATAATTATTTAATTAATGAGTATTTAGTTCAAACAACAATGTCAATCAATCAACGTTTATTGGCGTAGTGATACCAACGCCGATGGTATGGCGTGATTAGATGGTGAAACGTTCGAAAGAAAATAAATATTTCTGCCTTCGGTGGGACCTGAACCCACGACCTTCCACTTGCCGGGCGGAGGCTCTACCCACTGAGCTACGAAGGACAATATATAATCTCTTTACGAACGTATATATATTGTTGCCAGTTATTTCGCAGAATGGTGTAGTACATAGACTACTATTTAAACCAAATTGCAAAGAGACTGGTATTAAATTGATCGAAATGCCCGTTGCAGCATATGTATTTATTTTATATAAATCGAACACTACGCAGATTAAATCAAACAACAATGTCAATCAATCAACGTTTATTGGCGTAGTGATACCAACGCCGATGGTATGGCGTGATTAGATGGTGAAACGTTCGAAAGAAAATAAATATTTCTGCCTTCGGTGGGGCCTGAACCCACGACCTTCCACTTGCCGGGCGGAGGCTCTCCCTACTGAGCTACGAAGGACAATACATACTCTCTTTACGAACGTATATAGTAGACTATTTAGTTCAAAAATATTTAAATAATTTATAACCTTAAATTTTAATTGACACTGCATACATCTTGTTTATCAAGTTTTTTAAACTAACCTTTAGACTGGGTGTATAAAGCTTGATGTCACGATTAAATCATCTCAGGTACATATTTTAGCATACACAAAACCATTTTATTTTAAATCAGATATGGGAGAGATGTATCTATAGGCAGAGATGCCGGTATACTAGATTAGCGGTCGCCAACCTTTCAGACGTCACGGACCACTAAATCCATAATTTTAAATCCCGCGGACCACATTTCGTGAATTTACTGCAATATAAAGGTGGAAATTGCATTCAGAATATGAGAATTTCTTAGAATATTATTTTTGTTTTATTATTAATAAAACATTAAAAATGCAAATAATGTCCAGATTTTTCTGCGGACCACCAATGGTCCGTGGACCACTGGTTGGCGACCGCTGCTCTAGATCATCGTGGACCAGGTTGAGAACCACTGATCTAGATAATGCAGTAAAACTTGTCTAAATCAATCACCACTTGTTCTTTTAGAAAGCTAACCGTTTTATGGTGTGGACAGTGCCATATTTCCCAATAAGCTATACTAGGCTATAGACTAGGGCGGCAAAATTTTGTGTATTGAGTCTGATATAACAAAATCAATAGCACATGATGATGTAATCAATTGTGTTTTTCCAAGAAGAAAGCTAGACGTCATACTACATTTAAATACCAGTGTTCTATAGGCTTTTACTTTTTACTAAAATTAAAATTTATTTCAAAAAAATTGAATTTGATTTATTATATACAAAGAAGAGATAATACTTCAATATAAGTTAATATTATTATTTAATGTTTATGTTTCAATTTTTGAGTTTGTTATTCAATATTTGTTGTCAATATAAAGTTTCGTAGCATTGAATGTGTAACAATTTTTGCTTTACCACTGATTTGGTTGGGCTACTTTAGCGGCGAAATGATAAATCCGCCTACGATTATTTAGCATTATTTCGTTAAAACCGTCAAATTTTACAGGAAACAGTAAGTAGAATGTTCGCTTTGTCACCCTACCCCAAAAGATTATAACTTTCAAGGCAACAGGAAAGAGTTTGGCCAGTTTCGAAAGCAAGGGTGGGCGGTTCTTTTTAAAAATTGTAAGTTGTAAGGTGTGAAACACCCCGCGCGTCTGCTCGCGGGTTAAAAGTGAATTGATTTTAACAAAACGAGTTTTGTTCAAGGCAAATATTATCAAAACACGTAACATATTTGATCAGCTCTAAAGTCGAAAAAAAAAATCAGTATATTAAAGATTTACTATAGTAATCTAATAGAAGAATAATTATAATTAAATTGAGAAAATTAATAGTTGTTTCGACAGACATGCGTTACCTTCAGCAGAACATGGCGGATTTTTTTTTCATCCAGGTTGCTCGGAGACATCATTGAAGCAGTTAAAAACCTGTTTGAGTTGGTGAGGATATATCATCATATTCAACCATTATCTATCCACTGCTGGATGAAGGTCTCTCCAAATGCTTTCCACACAAGTCTATCCTGAGCAATTCGCTTCCACGTCACCCCAACCTGATAAATAAAGGAATGATTGAAGTGATCCGTGAGCGACCAAGGTTTGAGAAACACAAATCTAGGTGAATGATTCTCAACAGCCGGCCTGAGGGACAGATTCGGCTCGCGAACAGTACCGGTTGTATACAACAACAACAACAACAACAACAACAACAAAAAATGTCGATGTTACGAGTAGGGATTTGATATACACATAATTAAATATAACATCATCCATATATTGTACATTTTTCTCACCTCTTTTAACGTGATTTTCCATTACCTCTTTTTCCATTACCAATCTACAGGGTGTTTCAGAAAGGACTGTCTAACTTTGAAATTACGTAACTCCGAAACAGTGATAGACAGAAGGATGAAATAAGTGGTGTGTTTAATGTGCAGAACGTAAAAATCTAATATATGGGTGTGCAGTATTAGTTACATAATCAGCTAATAGATGGCGCTGCAATCGCGACGGGCGTTTTAAATATTACAGATTCTTCTGTCTTCTGTCTGTTCCGCCTCCGAAACGTGGCAGAAGATTTAGCGTAGTGAAGAAGGTGGGCAGAAATCTGGATAAAATAATAATCTGTAGTTCTGAACAGTATTGAAAACGCGTGTCGTGACGTCAGCGCCACCTATTCGCCGATTATGTAACTAATTTTGTACGCCCGCGTATCAGATTTTTACGGCCTGAACATTAAACATACTACTTACTTTATCCATCTATCACCGGTTCGGAGTTACGCAATTTCAAAGTTAGGCAGTCCTTTCTGAAATCTGAAACACCCTGTATATATATATAGGCGTAACTGGCCTCGCAGTCTAGGGAACTACCCTAATTTTTACAGGACATAAAGCTCCTCATTTTAATATTATTTCATGGAATCAGAAAATTTCTAGGGAATAACTCCTTAGCCCCTAAAGCCACGTCAATGTTGTATAGAGTATAAGATCATTTTTTATACCTTCTGGCCCGCGATGAAAACCAATTGATACATTTATCTAGGTGCTTATTCAAATAAGCTCAATAAATCAAATTGATATTTATGCGTGAATACATGTAATTATATTTACTCAGTTACGTTTTCTGAAACCACAGAATAAATTCTAAACTTAAACACTGTGTATGGGTTCTTCGTATGAGACTATAAGCAACAAGGAATTAGGAAAGTAAAACTGCATCAAAATGTTTACCCGAGTACGGAGGGCATTCCAGATTATTGAAACTCACGTAAGGCTTTAATTTTTATATTAAAACAATTAAATTTTTGGCTTAGCAGAAGAAGTACTTGTAGTTTAGTTACATGTTATTTGTTGCAAGGAAATTTTTATTATTATCGTGGCTTTCTGTCTTGTAATAATATTTTCTGGTACCTCGCACTAATTTAGTAGCCCATTAAGGAGACCCTTAGAAATAAAAAACTGCGTTGCAAAAGGAATTCAGTTTGAAAATAATATTTAGCGGGGAAGTGGGGTGGGGGCCAAGGCCGGACACAGGTGAAAGGTCACAGGGGTCATGACCCCCAAAATATATTTTTTCACTGTAAAAAATTCCAACTTTCATGATAAATGAAGGGTGTTATTCCAAGACCATGGCAAATTCTGTCCTTGACCCACCCCCCCCAAAATGAAAGTCTGTGTCCGCCCTTGGTGGGGGCGCCAAATTTTGGTCTTGCACCATGCACCATATTACCTAAATCAGTCTCTGCAAATACACTATACAAAAATAAATGAGGAAATACTAATTTTGCCTTCAGACATAATTGTAATTTTTTACTTGTAGTTTTGCCATCAAAATTTTTTATAATGTCCTCCTTTTAAAGTAAATGGTTTCTATATTTTTTCCGTTGAAGTATTCTCAAATTAGTGGTTTACGTAACGAGATCTTGTGGTCAGAATTTTCATAATTATTCAAGGTTTGAGAGGTTTTCCCTTCCCATTTTGTTTGACAAGTTTGTTTGTTTGGCTTTTTTATGGCGCAAGAGCATCTGGGCTACACTGCGCAATGATTTGATAAGTAAATACATATAAGTATTTTTGCGACCCTATTACAAATTTAATTTCAGGGACCGGTCCCTGAGATCTCTCGTTTGGATACAGGTATGATTTCACATGTATTGTTCCGCGTTTTTTTTTTTTAAATCATGTCCAAGTGTACAATGGAACCTAGTAAAGTGACCACCTTGATAAATTGACCAATTGACCACCTGAATAAAATAATTATTTTGTTTTATAAGAGAAAACCTGTAGGGACTTAGTCTTGCCTATACCAAAGTCTGTCGTGTATAGTTGTCATTGCAGTTCGGTCCCAAAGGTGGCCACTTTAGGCAAGGTTCTATCTACTGTATATAGTATTAAAAATTAACGATTCCATATATTCATATGTATATATGCAAAATTTCTTCGCAATTGGGCGGTTACGATCCTCATCAACCTCCCTTTGGGTACGCCAGTGGAGCCCATTTTATCCTTTCGGCCCATGGGCCCCATAAAAACCTTAATCCGGCACTGACTTGCGCCCTCCGAAAATCCAAGGTAGGTGCCCCATGAGCGTACCCAGTCTTCCCCTGGTGCCTCAAGTGTCTTTAAAAAAGATTACGTAATGAAATGTGAGAAAATAATATGCTTTGATATCAAAATGGGCCTTGTTTCCTGAACCACCGTCTGCCGTGGCAGGTTTTTTTACCGGGGTTCATAAACTGGGGGTGTTCAAAATTTTCAGGGGGAGGGCGTGGATTAGATTTTATTAAGTTATTTTCATTAAACGAATTGTGTGTGTTTAGATTTCATTAAAGATGTATGTCAAAAAAGTTGGAAGTGGGGTTGGGAGTGTGTGTATAAATCCCTGTGCTGTGGTTATGCTACCCCTTACCGAAGATAATCATGGCTTGTTAGCGTATGCAGGAAGTTCATACAGATGGGATTTCTGGCTTGTAAGGGGGGATTACAGATCTACAAATTTATATATTCATATGTACATATATAAAACGTATATTGTAAGGTAATGGGATGGTTATGACTCCTATAAATCCCCCCTGCCTACGCCCGTGTTTTGAATTTACTATATTGCAGGTTCGAGTAGCCTGCTGAGTAAAGTATTCAAACGTACACCACCTACAAAAGTTAGTACTAGACAAAATTATCAACTTTTATTGGAACTGACGTCAGCAAAAAGTTTTAAATATTTATTTTGCAAAGATATAATTTTTTTACAGGATATTTCTTCGAAGAAGTTACAGTTCTATGCAATTTGTCTTTGTTGTGTGAAAGTTGAAAATTAGTGTATTCTTCATTTTCGATTTCAGTTTTCCTCCAGAAATGCCCAAGTGATACAATTTCTTGCGCACACACATCTTTCAATTTTCCTGAAAATATTCAGTATCAATCTCCACCAATAGAGAAAGACGCAAGGAGAGAGGTTAACAAGAAAATATCAGTTTCCAGAACAGTCCAGTTAAAATTCATAAAGATGTTAAGGTGAAATTCAAAATTCTCTTTTTAAAATGAATAATTAAAAATTAAACACACATAAGCACAGAGGCGGACTATTAAATTAAAAATAAAAAAAATATATAAAGAAAAGAAAAGAAACGGCACACACTCTCTCTCTCTCTCTCACCATTGTGTATATATTGTGTGTTATTATATGTTAAATATATTGGGTATTTTGTTATTTTCGAGATTCTGCCGCTCTTGCTTTTAATTATTTCAGATGAGATTTTTCCGCGTTAATTGGGCACCTCTTCTCCTTGATGACATTACGTTTTCCATTTCATCCAGTCCATATCAATTATTGTTCCCCTATGGTCAACTCCGTGGCGTCAACCTAGCCTTTTCATCTTGAAGCCAGTGCAACAGAATATAACAGAACAATCTTTAATCATCAGAAGGAGCCAAATGAAATTAAACTATCTATGAACTACAGAGGACTAACTGTCTCTTCAATCATCAATGAACAGTTTGAATTTTTATAATATTTATAATTTGATTGATATGTGTAATTCATTCTTAATGTCAAATTCTAAAAATGTTCATAACCTGAAATTATATTAATTGAAAGTGTTGATATACATGTTGTACCATAGTAAGATTAATTCTAAAAATTCCCCATTTACCCTCTTAAACCCTTAAATGCGTAAACTTCTTCTTTTCTCCTTTTCCCTTTTGCTTCTCAGTAAGGTTACCCTTTTGACCTCCTATTTTCACCATTGCAAGACGCAGCTGTCCATAAGCCCCCTTACAATTTTAACCTAAACATTTCCCTTATATCTGCCGCAGTCCATACCAGATCGTACCATCTCTCCCTCAACGACTAACAGTTACCATGGGAACGCTGGCTCTTCCTTCAACTTCGACCCTTCAGGCTATAACTTGAACGTTTCTCAAAGACCTGTGAACAGAAAGTCCTAACAACTTCCACGAAATCCCTGGTCGAGGGAGAAGTTGTAGGACTCCTTCGGCGAAAAATAGTCAAACCACCCACAAAGATCTCTGACTCACCCAAAAGCATCTGGCATCAAGACCTCCGAAACGAGATCGAGTTCGTGGAACGTATCACAAATTCACAAGTTTATGGCTAAAAACTGTCTAAAAGAGACAGCTTAATAGCTAACGAAAAGCAGACCCTCGCCCCCACAGAGGGGTAAATCGAGGGGTTAAATCAGCCAACTGGATGCTAAGAGATGGTTACGTCAGCATTCAGTGACCAATCACCTTCTTCGATTCTGCTGGATAAAAAGTCAAGCCCGGCCATTTTTACCAGAGTAAGAGATAGAATGTGTGTCCCGATGGCCTGAGAGCAGAAAGAGGTCGAAGCCTCTATATGAAACTACTTGATGCCATTAATACAATTAAACTAAAGAGCCAAGGCTCCTGCCCCGGTAGACTTCCTAACATGTAAGTAACTTACCTTTCTTTCCTTTCCTTAACAGTAAATATAAGTGCCTCCTCTTCCCCCCTTAAAATATTATAATGTAAAAGTAAATAAAATTTTCCTGGGTGTTCTATCCCCAGCGTTTAAGAAAGCAAGAAATTGATTGTATGAAAATCATATGTTTTTGATGTTTACCTGATATATATGATGTTTATGATGATAATTATGTAAGAGCAAGAATTGATGGGAGGTTAACTCCCTAATGTTGTGATTAATTGATACGGCCAACCCCCAATATGAAAAATTTACTAAATTATGTGTTTAAATTAATAAAAGAAAAAAACTTTTGAACCATATTGTTCTCATGTCTGTTTATAATGAACCTGTGGTTATTTAGTGTAGTATTATTATATTATTTTGGGTTATGGGTAAATAATTATTATTCTTATTATTATTTCAGATTATGGCTAAAATTTAAATAAACTCATCCTAAATTATTATAAAAATACAATTTCATATAACGGTGCAATAAGACACCTGAACTTTTAAAATAAAGGCTAAATCCATAGTTAATTATGAAAATAGTTTTTCTCTAGATAATTAATGGGGATTTAGTGAATTCATTTGCTTTGTAAACGCAACATTATTATATTCAACAGATGTCTTTGTTTTCCAACTTATATGTATTTGTACCGAGTATAAGCTGGATAACGCGCCATAAAACCAAACAAACAAACAACTTAGGTATCTTCATAAAATTAAAAAAAAAAAAATGTAAAATTTACTTTTAGGTGCTTTTACGAATTTCAAATATGCAAACAATTTTTTTTCTCAAATGATTTTTGAATTAAAATTTTGTTTTCAGTACTTTAAATGCTTGTGGGGGGGTGATCTGTGGTCCTGGTGACAAAATTGCTTGAATGTTGCGTTATATAAACCTTTTCCACAATTGGGAGGGGAGGGGTTCCCCTAAATGTATACACCATTTATAGTTTTACGATTGCTGCCAAAATTGCCAGCCGTGTTCAGCCCCCCACCCCTCCCTCCGTCTCGCTTTAAAAAGAACTTGGCTGAAATAAAGGCTAGATTCCCCAGGTGCTCAGGGGTGCTCGGGAAGCAGAACAAAGTAAAAAGTAAAGAAAGGGGTGTATCCCCAAGGTGTTGAGAGATAGGGTGGTTCGGCTT
>QLNU02014904.1:16623-44212 GCA_006491805.2 Dysdera silvatica
ATCTATTTTTATTGTAGAAGTGGCGTAAGCTATATATTTTAATGAACACAGCTGAAAATATGCATTGCATGTTTTGATTTCCTTGTAATATTGAAATTCTGTTTACCGTTCGTGTCATTTGTTCCTGGAAAAAGACTTTTCGTTTTGTCGTGTTTAATACTGTTATCAATAATGTGTTTCTACTAAACTTTAGTAGATTTCGTCTGAAATAACTCTCAATTCATTTTCCTACGAATTGTGTGGGCCAAAATGGAGAAAAGAATCTCTAACCAAAATTTGAATCATTCCATATTTATTATTTTTTTTATGACAAATGCTTGAATTATTTTTTAAAATTTAAAGATGGATGTTTTAAAAATCAAATTGTTAGTGTATATATGCTTGAGTTTTTAAATTTATCATAATAGTAATTATGTAATTATTAAGTTATTTGTATCAGAAATTTTGAAATTATATTAACTTGAAATTATTTATAAATTTGTGGCCAAATAATTTTTCACAAGATTGATAAATAGTATATTTGTAATTATGATACAGTAGTAATTACGGGCAATTAATAAGCGTTTTTTTATATTTTATAGTTTTATAAGATAGAGACCGAAACCGTTAAGTCCAGGTACGGGGTGAGTATGAGAAGAAGAATCAGTATAGTCTTAAAAAAGGAATATTTAAGAGTTTGATATAAAAAGAAGAAGAATTTAGTGATCAGATTTTAATACACTCATTCAAAACCACATCGTAACTGAATATTACATTATGATATTAACAAAACACGTGGTTTATATTTATCTAACGATATGCCTCTTTATTTTTTAAGATGACATGATTTATATCTAACGGATGAGGATTTTTATGGTTTATTATAAACTTGTATGCATCGCAATCATTTCAGTTTTAACCTCAGAATTCATTTATAAATTCCATTCTCAGTATGAATATACACATAGTTATTAGGTTTCAACGATAATTTATACGTTTAAGTATGTTTAATAACTCTTGGACATTATTTAACTTACATTACAATATCAAATAACATTGGGGATATTATTTTTGAAAAGTGAAAGCTAAAGTAAAGAGAGAAACGCGTTTCATTAAATTATGATGAGGATCAAAATGGTGTAGCTGGATGGTCTGCTAGAAATTTTCTGCCATATTTTCTAATTTAAAATGTCTAAAAGTGCTATTGGTTAAATATTCTTCATATAGTCTGTGCTCGGAGGATATATCTCTTACTGGCAACTATAAACCTGCTGCTGCTGCTATAGTTAACAGCCATTTTCAGCCCAATTTTGTCAAAATTATAGCCTTTTCTTGGAAGTCCAGGGCCGGTAAAGACTAGATCCATTCAATTAAATTAGTATTACATTCCTAATTAAATTATATTTCTGAGTCGGGTGGAAAATGGCTGAAAGAGTGGGTGGGAAGGATTTTACAAAACAAAAAAATAAGCTAAAATAATAGAAAAATAACTAGATATATGGCAATATTTTTATAATTAGAAGTTTTTGAGTAGACGGCACCGTATAAAAAGCTAAATTCTATATTTGTATATGTAATCCCCTTGTTAAATAAATAAGAGGTTCACCATCTTTACATAATTTTGAAACTTTTTCCGCTAAAGATATTCTATAACTAACCGTTAAATTGGCGATGGTGATAACATATATATTCTAAAGCCATCCGTATACTTTATGTTAAAAAGTTATAATTATAAATGTTAAATCATACTGCAAGTATAGACTTGACTGTCGTATATTGTTTATCCTCTTAGCGTTGATTCGCCAAATACAGCTTTTAAAGTATATTCTGCTACAAACTGAATATACTATACTGCTTTTAAAGTATATTTTTGTAGCAGAAATTTAAAAAAAAGGTCATGCTGCAAAACATGATACAACACAAAATAAATTTGACGAAACTTAGTGAACGGTTCGTTTTAAATGCAATTCGTTTTAAGCGTGTTCCTTTTAACGAGATTTAACTGTAATTTTATACACGTACAATCTCCTGTGAAATAAAGAACATATTGAATATCCTTACATAATTTGAGAACCTTTTTCCTTTTGAAATTTTTAAAACTAGCGGTTAAAAGGAAACTTTCGATAATATGTATTAGGAATTACCCTGTATAATTAGTACAAATTAATATGTTTATGGCTTTCCATTCATTTGTAATCCCATTTTGTCTTAAATAACTTTTCCAATACATTTCCTCTAACACAATAATTTGAATAATCAGACTAACAAAAATGTGCACTATAAGATAATCTTTATTGTCTAACAAAGAATAATTTATACTTTAAGTATAATAGAACTATTTTGGCTTAAAAATATTTAACAGGGATTTCGTTTTGTTGGTGAAACATGTGATATCTTACCTAGTTACCTAGGTAGAGTCTACCTCTCTTACCTTATTATATATATTACCTAGCACATTCAGCATGTCCAAATTCCCCGTAGCGCACACCTTTATGCCATAGGTACCATGCATGCCTGAAATAATAGAGGAAAATATTACTTATCTGTAAATAATAATCGAAAACGTATAATATTTTGACTTAGACAATTTCAATGTCTAATTCCGCAATGAAATAAATTTAATGTTGATTTGATATTTAAGCGAATATATAGATAAAATTCTTTATCACTGACAGAATCTTGGAAATCGAGAAATACCTAAAGATGCAGGCTATATATATTGTATAAATATATAATCTATTAGCTACAGTGCTACCACTACTTTTAGCTAAATGACAGGCAAGAAAATTTCGAGGTTGAAATTGCCGCGAAATATTCAATTACTGTATGTGGATTCTGATCGTAGATATACAAGGGAATGAGGATGAAAATCTTAACATATTATGGTACAATTTCTAAAATTACGTACGCACACGCATACAGAAAACATTAGAAACTTATCGCTACATGGAAGAAGTTATAAATGCACCGAATCATGACTTACCAACTCCTTTCAACAACTGGATGCATCCTAGTAAAATGATTGACGTAGTTGATAGGAATGATTTCAATTATGAATTCCAAGTTTTTACTGATGAATGTAAAATTTATATTGCGTTATATATGCGTTAGATGTGCTTACATAATGTGCAAAAATGGTATCGAAATTACTTACAAAAATTCAGGCTTTACTTACGGTTTTCCAATAAAGAAGCAGAAGCAACAGCAATTGAAAAAACCTTAGGAAAAAAAATTAGGAAGACTCTGTATATAGTGACTCCACAAAAGTGGCCATTATTTTCACAGGAAGTCAGATTACAATCGACTCAATTAAAAATTACAATTACCAATTTCCCATTGCGGAGAACACACGACATCTTCTATACAAATTGAATCTACAAAACTAGGAAATAAAACAAAAATGGATAAAAGGTCACAACGGAATTGAAGGTAATGAAAAAGTTGATGCCTTGGCCAAACTGGTAGCCCAATTAGAAGACTTTCCATTAATATATGAAAATGTCTCTGGTAGAAATAAAAAATATGATCAAAGATTCATTATCCAGCAAATGGGAGGATCATTGGCAACAAACTGAGAACGGAAGCCTCACAAAAAGATTTTTCCCTTCCATCAAAGATAGATTGAACGCAAATCACTTAAAAATCACCCATCAACTAACGCAACTCCTAACAGGACATGGAAGATTCGGTCAGTACTTTCGACGTTTTGGCATTCGAGAATCGGCAGCTTGTCCTGTGATGGAAATGTTGAACAAACCGTGGCGCATATCATACTACGCTGGAAAATACTGGGATCAGCTAGAATTGGCTTACTCAAGAAAGCTGCCCATGGTGAGCTATGGACATTATAACTAAATGAATTGGTCTCTAAACGTTATTTTGGAGAAGTTTTAGTTTTCGCCAACAGTTTGGACTTCGTGCAAATGTAAACTTTAGGATATGCATCACATCTTCATTCTTACTCCAATTGATTGTTGTTGTTTTGTTTGATTTTATATATATATATATATATGGCCTGCAAAAGGGTTGCTGGTATCTAACTGGAAGGAGACCCACACGCTGAACGTATGTGACGATGTGTGGAACCGGCCAGGCCAGTAACCTAGTGTCCTACCCCGCCTTCAAGTGGTGCAGGCTGAGCTTTCTATTTATGTGGCAAATTAATATTTGCTACACGGATAGAAAGGCGGAAGGGGAGGGCTAATTCACCAACCCGTCTAGCCAGCGTGGTGAAATTATGGCTAATTCCTCCATTATGTTGACACACCAGAAACCATGGCCCCTAGTCTCCAGGTGCTGGAGTGCTCCTGATCAAGGCAGCGGTCAGTGTGGCATGAAAGCAGGGGGTGCTAAGAATCACTGGAATGGCCCAGGCTGCCGTTTGTTATTGACCTTGGCAACGTATAATGGACGATCCCTTGCTTCTGAAGCAAAACTTCAGGAATTGGAAGAAGAACTTGACAAGATCAAATGGGACATTGTAGGACTCAGTGAAGTTAGAAGAAAAGGTGAAGAGTTGGTGGAACTTAAAAGTGGACATTTGTTTTATTATAGAGGAACGGAAACTGGAAGAACAAGTGGTGTTGGCTTCTTAATCAACAAAAGAATTAAAGACTGTCTTCTGGAAGTTGAAAGTACATCAGATCGAGCAGCGAGGCTCGTTGTTCAACTAACCCAGCGATACCAACTTCAAATAGTACAGGTATATGCACCAACATCAAGCCATACCGACGAAGAGGTTGAAGAATTTTATGAAGAAATCAAAGAGTTACACACCAAAGGGAAACAACATATCAAGCTCATCATGGGGGATTTTAATGCAAGAATTGGACAACAGCAGGTGAAAAATTCAAAATTCTCTTTTTAAAATGAATAATTAAAATTAAACACACATAAGCACAGAGGCGGACTATTAAATTAAAAATAAAAAAAATAAATACAAAAAAAAAAGAAAGAAACGTCACACACTCTCTCTCTCTCTCTCTCACCATTGTATATATATTGTGTGTAAATATATCTTAAATGTATTGGTCATCATAGTACTTTCGAGATTCTGCCGCTCTTGCTTTAATTATTTCAGATGAGATTTTTCCGCGTTAACTGGGCACCTCCTTTCCTTTGATGACATTACACCATTCCATGGAGGACGTCCATATCATCTAATGTTCCCCTATGGTCAACTCCGTGGCGTCAACTTAGCCTCTTCATCCTGAAGCCTGTGCATCAGACTGTAATCACCGAACAATCTTTAATCATCAGAAGGAGCCAAATGATATTAAAATGACTATGAACTACAGCGGACTATATGCTTCAATCATCAATGAACAGTTTGAAACTTATAATATTTATAATTTGATTGATTGTGTAATTCATTCTTAATGTCAAATTCTAAAAATGTTCAAAACTTGAAATAATAATAATTAAAAGTATGATGTACATGTTGTACAATGTTACGCGATTATAATTCTGAAAATTCCCCATTTACCCTCTTAAACCCTTAAAAGCGTAAGGTTCTTCTTTTCTCCTTTTTTTTGCTTCTCAAGCATGTTACCCTTTTGACCCCCCCATTCTCACCACTTGCAAGATGCAGCTGTCCATAAGCCCCTTACAATTTTAACCTAAACATTCCCCTTATATCTGCCACCGTCCATACCAGATCGCACCATCTCTCTCTCAACGACTAACAGTTACCATGGGAACGCTGGCCCTTTCTTCAACTTCGACCCTTCAAACTATAACTTGAACGCCAGCGAACAGAAAAATCTAAACAACTTCTAAGAAATCCCTGGTCGAGGGAGAAGTTGTATGACTCACTCGGCGTAAATAGACAAACCACCCACAAAGATCGCTGAGTCACCCAAAAGCACATCTGGCATCAAGACCTCCGAAACGATATCCAGTTCTTGGAAGAAACACCAAGAACGTATCACAAATTCACAGTTTTATGGGTAAAAGCTGTCTAAAAGGACAGCATAAAGTTTAACGAAAAGCAGACCCTCGCCCCCTCAGAGGGGTAAATCGAGGGGTTAAATCGGCCAATTGGAAAAGAGATGACTTTTACGTCATACTTCAATTGGCCAATCACACTCCACATGTCTCCTCGATATAGAGTCAAGCCCGGCCATTTTTATCAGAGTTAGAGATAGAGTGTGTGTCCCGATGGCCTGAGAGCAGAAAGAGGTCGAAGCCTCTATATGAAACTACTTGATGCCATTAATACAATTAAACTAAAGAGCCAAGGCTCCTGCCCCGGTAGACTCCCTAACATGTAAGTAACTTTCCTTTCTTTCCTTTCCTAAACTAATAATAAGTGCCTCCTCTTCCCCCCTTAAATTATTGTAATGCAATAAGCAAATAAAATTTTCCTGTGTGTTCCATACCCAGTGTGAAGTAATCAAGAAATTGATTGTTATCTAAGTTATGTTGTTGTGATGTTTACCATCTATATTTAGATGTAGTGAAAAGAAATAATTATGTAAGAACCAAAATTGATGGGATGTTAACTCCCTAATGTTGTGATTAATTGATACGGCCAACCCCCAGTATGAAAAAAATTTACCAAATAATGCTGTTTAATTTAATAAAGGAAAAAACTTTTGAACCTAATTGTTCTCATGTCTGTTTATAATGAACCTGTGGTTATTTAGTATAGTATTATTATATTATTTTGGGTTATGGGTAAATAATTATTCTGTTTATTAATCATTTGAATTAAATATAAAACAACACAATGTCACTACCTACCACGACGGTTTATAATATATATTCTATTCTCATTATTACGTATATATTTAAAACACAACGCAATTTAAATTACTAATTTTGTAAATTATAAAAACCTTCAAAATCCATCGTAAAGACATTAATAGAACAAACTATCCACCAGGGCAGGACTGGAAACTGATGAGTCTCAATGGGTAGCACTGCACTTCATATAAATAAATAAATAAATAAATAAATAAATAAATAGCATCGATGTCAAAAAATTCCTTTCTTTCAGAAACATTGCTTCCATAAAACGATTAGTTTAAATTGCTTATGCGGTAAATGTACTTAAAAATTATTAGTTTTTTTTTAAAATTCCAACGTAAACTGACATTAAAATTATTTTAATTATGTTGTGGTTATTATTTTTGATATAGGACGATATCCTTACTTCTGACAAGGGACTACTGCTGCCGTGTCCGACAGTTTGTATGATCTATTTCATTTGATATTATACCAGTGTTTAACCTTTTTTGTGTAAATATTAAGACATATTTTCACATTATATTTATTTTTATAGAATATAGTATGCTGAAAACACTGGTTCCCACCAGGGGGGTAACAATTAAAAAACATGGGGGCCAAGTAGCTTTATGACATATTTTGTTATATGGTGTTAAATAGAACAAAGATTAATCTGTATACATCCAAATATCTCTTGAGTCAACTGTTCAGCCCAAAACTTTTTTTTTAATGAAATACAATGAAATGAAGCCACACATATTTCAAACACATTTTGATTTAGCTATCACTTCTGTAATTTTTAATTAAAACTAATTATTTTCAATTAACAAACATTTCATGATTCTATTCTTAAAATATTTAAAACATGTGTAGTTCCTACATTAAACTTACTTTCCTCTACCGTTTGAATCCATAGACATCGACTTCACACAATTGCAGTACGTTAGCATCGTTCTCTGGACAATCGCTGCATAACCGAACGATTTGCACTGTGACATACCGTCCGTGAATTGGACAGGGCAGGCATACGAATTTCACTGTCACCGCATCGCCTATGCCTCCGCCAACATGGACACCACAGATCGAACTAATATCAAATGGCTCTTTGTCGTATTGCTTGGTAATTTTAGTGTGACCAACTCGAACCTCCAGGTCGTGCATTCGGAAAGCTGGTAAAAACAATCAACTAAGCTGTTGTCAAATGTGCATAAAACGTACGATACATAATTACAATAGAACTTGGTAAAGGGACTACCTTGGTAAATTATCATCTGAATGAAATGGCCACTTTTTAATAGAGAGAACTGATAGTGACTTAGTCATGACTATAAGAAAGTCTATTGTGCACAGTGACCACCTCTCTATAGTGACCACTGCAATCCAGTCCCTTGGCGCAGTATAGCCCAGATGCTCTTGCGCCATAAAAAAACCAAACAAACAATCAATCTAGTCCCAAAGGTAGTCACTTTAGGCAGGTTCTACTGTATATAAAACGAAAGAAATACAGAGAAAAGTATATATCCCATAGTATAAAGGGTAAACAAGATATAGGGGGGGAGAGAAGAGTACAGAGAAAAAAAAGGAAAACAATAGTGGGTACAGAAGAAAAAAAGCAGTGAATATATATAGAGAGAAATCAAATACATAAAGAATGCAGAAGACAGCAGAGTATGTAAAGAACATAGAAAAACATAGGGTAAACGCAGTGAATACAAGGAAAAACAAAATGAATATATAAAAAATGCAAGAAAAAATTTAAAATACAGAGGTTTTGACACACAACTCACTCGTATCAAAAACATGGATTTGCAATTCTAGGTGATTCTCGTTTCTAAGGATTTACATACCCCAATTTCTTCTATTTAATATATAGATGCCCATGACGACGTATGTATCTTCCATGTCCACTTGCCACCAGGGGAACATTTCGGACTCCGGACCGTCTTTGGTGTGAGCAAAATAGGGTTGTAAAAACCCTTCAACGTTGTAATTACCGTCGTTGGCTCTGTCAGCAGAAAATTTTACGTTCTTTAACCTATAGGTGGAACTTTGATAAGATGGTTTAGCCACAGCCAGACTATCTATAAAGACATTAAAAGAGTCATAATTAACTTTTATTCATAACAATGAACGTTTGGTAAATTTGTCATTTATAGAAAAGAAATGAACTGCAATTCATACATCGTTCGTATAAAGGGAATTATGGAGGATTTCGAATACAAGGGATCCGAAAACAGATCGTAGGCTGTGGGAGGCTGTACAAATTTGAGGTTAATTCCCGATATACTGCAAGGTTGTAGACGTTTTCTAGAACTTCGTAGTCCATACGGTACGATTCCTAGAGTGGCAGAGGTTAAGATTTCTCTTTGAACTGCAGGTTTTCTAGGCATGGGGCTAACAACCTTATCCTAGAAAAAATCTACATCTAGTCCAAAAACATGGAAAGGTAGGCAAGGACTTCATGGATTGCAGATGCCACTTTTTAAACGACAAAATATTTTTAACGCAAAATATTTCAGAAGAACATCTTGGCTCCAAATAAATAAAAATTGTTCCAAAATGAAATAACTAGGAGAAAACGGATTAAAAGATTTAATATGATAAAGAAGATCTAACTTGTATGATTTAAGACCTGAATATAAGATTTAAGTATCTGAGGTCTAAGGTCCTAGTAAGTAGATCTAAATAAGATCTAAGCGAAAAGATCTAAGTAAGAAGACCTAAATAAGATATAAGTGAGAAGATCTAAGATCTAAGTAAGAAAATCTAAGAAGATATAAGTGAGAAGATCTAAGATTTAAGTAAGAAAATATAAGAACTAAGTAAGAAGATCTCAGAAAATATAAGATCTAAGTACGAATATCTAAGAAAGTATAAGATCTAAGTAAGAAAACCTAAGAAGGTATAAGATCTAAGTAAGAAGATATAGGATCTAAGTAAAAGATAAGATCTAAAGTAAGAATATATAAGATCTAAGTAAGAATATAGGATCTAAGAAAAAAGATATAAGATCTAAGTAAGAATATAGGATCTAAGTAAGAAGATATAGGATCTAAGTAAAAAGATATAAGATCTAAGTAAGAATATATAAGATCTAAGTAAGAATACATAGATCTAAGTAGGTAGATATATAAGATCTAATGTAAGCAAGCAGTTGTATGAGGTCTAAGTTTGTTTGGGTGGCCGGGGCCAGTCAAGTCGCTATCTCAACTTGTTTTCCCGTCTCCCCCTAGGTCAATTTTTCACAATACCTATACTCTGTATTATTATTTTTATAATACCTAGGTATAATAAATAAATAAAAAAAGTAGATGTCTGTAAGGGAAAAAATTGGCAAACGATACAATAGGGAAAGATAAAGAAGTTAAAATGTGCGATTTTTATACCTAACGATCTTGACTTTGATACCATGGAGGTAAATATAATCAATAATTCTCGGTACATATTTAGTGACCAGAACCAAAATAGTTGCATTTGAATTTCCGAGCTATACTTTTATAGTTGTGTGTAACGAATGCCTTCTGATGCTAGGAATGTGGTGCTTAGTGGAGAAATAGGAAGACAAAGATCACGATGGCTAGACGCCATTAAAAGCGATTCCAACGTGTGTATCAGTCAACTGCATAGTGCAGTGCTTCATGGAAAGGACCGAGAGAGTTTTGCATACGAAGTCCCCATGGATCGAACACAATGGATAAATCATCATCAATAAGTGCATGCTCCCATAACTTATTAGTTGGTTTCAATAGATATTGAACCCGCTATTGCTTTTTCTGTCTGCCTGTCTATACGCAATAAAAAGGGTAAGGTAAAGGTCTTCCGTAAATGCAATAATGATGGCTATTGTTAACGTTGAAAACCTACAGAGTTACTTGAGAATTAGAGAGTTGTGAATTAGAGAGTTGCGGATTAGAGAGTTTAGAATTAGAGAGTTGCGGATTAGACACTTGTGGATTAGAGAGTTGCGGATTAGAGAGTTGCAAATTAGCGCGTTGCTGATTAGAAAGATGCAATTTAGAGAGTTGTAGATTAGAGAGCTGCGGACCAGAGAGTTACGAATTGGAGAGTTGTGTATTAGATAGTTATGAATTCGAGAGTTGCGAATTCGAGAGTTGCTGATTAGAAAGATGCAACTTAGAGAGTTGTAGATTAAAGAGCTGTGGACCAGAGGGTTACGAATTGGAGAGTTGCGTATTAGATAGTTTCGAATTAGAGAGTTGCGGATTAGAGAGTTGCGAATTAATGTTAATTGAACCCCGCTAAATTTAAATATCGACCTTAGGCAATTTTCTTTTACTTGCTTGTTAATTTTACGTTTCGAGAGAGGGTCATTTGGAACGGGATCGATGGTTTAACGTGTCCCCCTAATCACGATGCATTTATACATGCAACCGAACATACTGAGAACTTAGTCTAGTGGATTCGCAGGCTATGGTCAAAAGTACTGTAGTGCACTATTGCAGAGAGCTTAACAGTTTCATAGCTTAATGATTATTACTCCAAAAAGGAAGTGGCGTTACGAGTCATCAAATCTACGAGTCATCTCAGAAATATACTTTCTCCAAAAGGTTTCCACAATTAAGATACCATCTTACAGATGGTATCTGACTTATAGAACTAATCTGCTATCAATCTGAGCTTAAAGAATCGAAATTTAATTATTAAAATTAAATAATAACTTACAATATTTTAAAAATTATAAAATTAATTGATAGAAAAACGTTAATTAATATATAGAGGCTACAACGGTGAATTTAGAAAGTTTAGATAGATCTATCGTATTTTGATGTAAAAATAAACTTACGTGTTTCCAATGTTTTCTTATACATAGCCTGAAAAATGAAACAGAGAGTAAAAATCCGTTTACAAAATTAATAAATGCATCAAATTAATTATCTAATTTTGTTTGTTTATAAACATAATCAGTTTTGTTTATCCATAAATTTAATAAATTTTTTGTCCGTTTATAAACTTAACTAAATTTGTTTGTTTGGGAACTTAAATAATTTTGTTTGTTTGGGAACTTAAATAATTTTGTTTATCCATAAGCTTAAAAAATTCTGTTTGTTTATAAATTTAACTAATTTTATTTGTTTATTTTGTTAGATTTCTTATTCAGGCCCATGTTATAATTTCTAAGTTTTTATTTTAACTCAAAACTATTTTATAATTCGCTTTAACTATTACTCATTTATTAGTATTAGTGCATTTTATTAACGTCATAGATACTCATTGCAATATTATATTAACTCCTTATATTAATAATAACTTCTAATGTTAATATTAACCCATTGTATCGCTACTAATCTAATAATTATATGCTCATGATATTCATGCTTCAAGCAATTGGCGTATGTAAAAATTTATGGGGGTTACATATCTATAATTCTGCATATTCATATGTGTATAATCAAAATTGTTTTTGTAATATAATTGTTATTGTAATACCCCTTAACCCCCTCTGCATACGAGAGAGCTTTACGCCCATTCCAACCTTGCTAGCTCATCAGTGATCCAGGGGTTATTACTATCAGACCTATGCACAAGATCTAAAAAGAGAGAGTTATTTTCCAATGAAAAGGGATGTGATTTTTACAGACTTAAAAATTGTTTGTAATGCCCATAAAAACACATTTAAATACAGTAGGATCTCTATATAGCGAAGTTGGAGATTACGAATGAAAAGAAATCGAAATATATTAATATTATATAATAATATTAATGCATTGAAATTAAAAATTTTCGATGTAGAGAAACAGTTTTTCTATACAGTGAACAGGGACTTTAGATCACGGGATTCATCAAAACTTTAAGATATAGGAAATTTCGACTTAGGGAAGTTCTACTGTGCTTGTTTTTCACTATAATTGACATTTATTTGTCATAATTATACACACATTCGTCATAACTATTGACACTTATTTATCTGTAGTATGCAGCATAGTATACACTATCTAGAACAGTATAGACTCTATACTGCTTTGGGGAAACAACTGTTTTTATAAAAATTTAGTCATGAAAAGCAAGATGGTTTTGTAGTCATTTTAAGATGGTCCCCTCCCCCATGACTATTCTGTTTACAACTTCACTGTTTGAATTCAAATTAATGCGAATTTCTTAACCCGTGTTAAAATAACTGGTTCAAGCAAGTCTGTAACAGATTCAAGTTGAAATAACAACTTAAAGCCAACTTTTATTACAGTGTATCCACTATGAAATTCCCTCCACTGTCTACGCTTGTCTGTTGTCATGAAGTCAAGTCTTAGTCCATTTTTAATAGGGGGATGTTAAAATGCAAATACATTTCTGTAAGCATCTTCTATTGAAAATGGACTAAGGTTTATTTCAATGGCAACAGACAGACGTCGGCTTAGAGGCGGGAGGAGTTTTCGCGATAGACACAGTACTTACCACAGCATAGTACACATAACCCTTGGTGGGAAGAATGTTAGGATCGCTCGTGTTGGTAAATACCTCACAAATATTTGTTCCTGTATTCGAGACTCTGAAATGAAAAATATTCGTAACGATTTTGAAACGGAGTCACAAGAAGTTGAATTATTCAATATAAATTATATAACAAATTAGCTTGCACACAGTAAACTAAATTACGAAAAACTGCGCGAGGGAATCATCACTGCGAAAATTTGGAGACAGGATTTCTGCAGCGTTGGGCTCACGTTAGCGGGCCTGTAGAAATTTAGCTAGCTGTGATCTGTAATATTATAATTCGGAATACTGAAAATTAAGAGTTCAACTGGCTCACAGTATTGTTATAATACTGTGCGCATTATTGTACAATAGTGTAACAATACAGACTAGGTTTAGAAAAATAGACCACTCTAAGCCAACCAGTTTAACGTCGTCCATTATATACACATAAACGTTTTAGTACAGAATAAAGAGTTTGAATTGAACTTAAAGAAAAAATTTCGAACGCCAAAGGAACTGTTAAATATTTATGAGAGTATTTTCCTTCTCGAAAGCTACAAACGACTATTTTGCACACTTTGGTAAATTTAATAGGCCTTTCATTTAATTTTTTTCCCGACAGATGTCAGCATTAGACCGCTGCCATATTTCAATTACGCTAATTTTAAGTGGCAATGGGTCATCTGTGTCCTGACAAAGGCAGGCAGATTTCGGCTGAAATAATCATAAACGACAGTTTTTAGTAACTGCGTTACTTTAATAATAATTTTAATTTGAACACGTGATTATATTTCCATTAATTCATAAACAATGAATTAAGAGACTCTTACCGTGCGCACATGCAAGATGGCGTCTGTTGGCATTTTCCAAGACAAGTGGCGACCTCTCCTCTTTCTGGAATCCGTGTGATGCCAGGTCCCTTTTCTCGTTTACCACTCGTCCGAACGTAATTTAATATTTCTCCTGCGGTCTAAAATGAAGAAATCTTTAAAGCATTTGATAAAGAATATTATAGGCAAGCTACAATTTTGAATAACCACAGGCTACAATGGTGATGAAAATCAGCGAAATTGGGAAAAATCCACGTAAATTTATAATTTCGGAAAAGGTAAACGTTTGTTTGTTGGAATTTTATGACGCAAGAGCATCTGGTCTATACTGCGCCAGGAAAAAGGCAAAGAAAACCACAGAATTATAAAATTTCCAAAGAAATTGCAATTAACATTGAAAAGTTTTTATCTTTCCCCCCCAACTTTTTTTTTTTTAAAACTAAATTTCAAATTTCTGGAAGGTCTTTACACATCTGTCCTAGTTCGTATGCGGTCCTCGCTTTAAGCGCCACCTGGATAACAACAGGAGCACCACTTGGTGAAGAAATAACTCTCCAGTGTATAGTGCAGTCAGCAAGCCTGTGTTTACCCTTTAGCTCACTAGGCTTGAGCCTAAGGGCGCCAACCTTTAACGGGCGCCGACTTGGGGAAAACTACCAGACCTCGAAAACCGCCGCCGTACAGTGGGGCGAAATGTTTAAAAACCAGACATTAAAAAAAAATCAGTTATGGCATATTTTCTTGTTCTTCACACTTTAATATGCCCAAAACTATGTTTCCATCATTAAATTTGATTAAAAATTCCGACCGAAAATATTTTACGAAGCTCACACTTTGAGCAACTATAGTGATGTTCCATCTTTGACACATATGGTTTCAAGGAACTTTCACATTGAAACTAAATAACAACGATAGTTAAAACAAACTCTTACAAGACGCTATGCAACAGCAGGATAATGATTGTTCCCCAGGATGTTATCAATGCTTTTTAGCAAAATTTTTTTAATGTTATTTTGTCGAAAAAGTAATGAAAAATAAATAATAATATAATAAGTCTTGATTGTTGTTGTGTTTTTATTTTTTTCCCATCAAGTTGAATGAATGATGATTATTTAAGTTTTCACTGTTTTAGAATAAAATATGCACCATAAAATTTGAGGGGTCAAATGGTGGAGAGATGAGGAGGTGGGGTTAATGGGGGCGCCTATAATTCTGCCTAAGGGCGCAAAATTTGTAATTCCGGCCCTGGTATAGTCAAGTGCGGGTTCAGGAGAGTTTTCGCTATAGGCAGACGATATTTGGTGCATCATCTAGTGATGCACCAACCTATGGAAGATAGCTGGAGCGCCACATATTATCTGATACAAGATTTAAATGAAGCATAAAATGCCTGATGAACTTATGGAATTGCCATTCTAAATTACGCAATGTTGCGTGCTTTAGTGTTATGTGACGTGACATGGTGTTATATCACGTAATATGTTGTTATCTCACGTGGTGTTACATGACGTTATATGGTATTATATGACGTAGTTTGCTCATTAGCGTGCAGCAAAAAAAATAAAAAATAATAATAATAAAAAAAAATCAACGTTTAATAAATTATACTGAAATAGTAAATATAAATTATGTTGCTTTAAATTTTGCAGATGTGCAAAATGGATCGCTAACCGAATCCGTAAAAGATTCGACTCCTTAATTGCAGATGAGCTGAGTCGTTTATTTATCTGATCAGGTTCCGTTTTTGCATAACTCGTTATGAATGCGTGTGTGGATTAATTCTGCTTTCGTGAGTTGTGTACTAATCATTTGCAATAAATTTTCCACATGTCGCCAATATATTTAGGCATTTGTCAACACAACATGCATTATTCATGGCAGTGCCGTGAAGCCAAACGAGTCATTTGGCGCCAAGCCAAGCCACCACATATTTGTGCTTTTAGGGTTATTAAACACTAAATCCGTTGTCTAGGGGCCGTTCAAGTATTAGGTAAGCATCTTTGAGGAGGGGAAGGGTTGAGATTTGCTTTTTTTTCCGACAACGGGAAGGGGGTGGGTGGTCTGAAACATGCTTACGTATGCCACGCTTACGTACACAGTCGCTCAAAAAAGGATAATCTCCCTGAGAGAATTGCAGTACTTGAATGTACGATACACTGCGACTAGAAGATATAAAACATATTATAAAATACACATAATCGTAGTTAAATACAGTCGAACCTCGTTAAGACCAACACGCTTAAGACGAATTACTTTAATACGATTTGCGCCATAAAAATCCAAACAAACAAACTTTAATACATACCGTTTCCTGAAGTCCCGCTAGATTGCATGGCATACTACCCTTTCCGGATAAGACGAATTGCTGTTAATAGGAACAGATTTTTTGTTCCCTTTGGTGTTCGTCTTAACGAGGTTCGACTGTGCTTAATTTTTTTAAACCAATGACTTTTAATATTTTTTCACTCGCCCCCTCCCCTTTCTAAGCTTCCCATGAACTTCTGACATGTTTTAATTGTAATTGATGCATTATTTTTAATAAACAGATTTTATCAAATCCACTTCTTATTTATTGCACACTATTTGCTTAAGATATAAGAAATATTAATAATAAAAATGTAACAAAATGGTTATAAGTAAGTTTTGCAGGTAAGTTCTTGAGAAGGGTGGTCTCAAAAGGCGGCGCTGTATTCCCAAGAAAATACTTCATAATGCCACAAAAGTAGCTATTAACATCGTATCAAAACTTTTTTTAAATGCGATAATTCGTTGCGATTGCTGTGCGTTTAAAAATAAGCGCTTAATATTACAGCAATCTTATAAATGAGTGTTCAATATTACAACAAAAACGTAAATAAGTATCTTAATTTGCATCGCACATTTACACTCTTATTTCAAAAACTTACACCAAAAAATTAAACAATTGATATCTGAGGTAACCACAAAGTTGGGGAGGGGCAGGAATTTGCTTATTTTTTCTTAAAACTGAGAGGGTTTGTACAAAATGGCCAGAAATGTATTGACATAATACTAGAACTCCCTCTAGTTTCCAAATTTGAATTATTAACATTTGCTTTAAATGCCCAGCCTATCTTTGGCTGAGAATCTATCTGAAGCGCAAAGACTTAGAATTTTCAGTGGTATCCGAACTTTCGCTAGAACCAAATTGTGAATTACGATGAGTACAAACACAGCACACGTTTTACGATGGACAAATAACAAATGTGTTTTCTTAGTATGACAACGAATTTTTGTTTTTCGGAGGAATCCGAACGTCCCCCCCCCTCCCCCGCTAACTATCCGGTAAGCAGGATTATTATTATTATTATTATTATTATTATTATTAATGGATAGGATCATTTAATGTAGGATTTTCCCCCATCTCCAATCACTCTTATAATCCTTACATGTTTGTTTATAACGGAAAAAACAGTCTTTGATTTTACCATGTTTGGCGCAGTATAGCCCAGATGCTCTTGCGCCATAAAAAATCCAAACAAACAAACAAACAATATAACGGAAAACTATCCCTAATTCTATATTTAATAAATAAATAAATAAATAATCTTTTAATATCTAAGCTGTAAATTCCGATGTGGATTTCGAAAATCGATACTTTTATTTTTTACTCACCGTAAGTTCCAAGCAAAGATATAGTGCTGCTACGGATGCCAACAGCGCCATGCTTGTTATTTTTGAATGCTGAAAAACAATGTTTTTACTTTTATTTAAAAGTAAACGTTTTCATAAAAATGCATTTCACACAATAGTTACATAATATTATAAAAAGAAAAAATAATCGTTCAAAGCATCTGAATTTATGAGTTCTGCCGTCCATTGTTGGCAACACCGATTCCCATTCGATTACGGGAAGATAAGAAATGTGTGGGGTCGTTTTTGAGAGGGTGAACCAAGCGCGGTCACAGAGGGGTCACAGGGGTCATAACTCCCCAACTATATTTTTTCACTGTAAAAAAATTCCAACTTTCATGATAAATGAAGACCATGGCAAATTCTGTCTTTGACCCCCTCCCCCAAAGGAAAGTCTGTGTCCATCCCTGGGGTGAACACTCTCAAAACTGGCTGCGTACTGTGGGTCAAGATGACGTCGACCGCCCAATATGATACCTTAATGAACGACTGGCAATTATCCCATTATTTGACAGTTTGACTATTGGACATCAAAAGGTCAAAGGCCAAAATGGTGGGCGTTAAGGGGGGAGAGACAAGAGGAAATTTATCCTATGGGGAATATATTAATTAAAGCGGCAATTAACTAAAAAGGCTAAAGCGAAATGACGTAAAAAGGGGGGCTTCCTGCCCCCTTTTTTCACGTCCCGCATACAGCTGCTTACGTTTAGAGAGCGTTCTCTTGGAAAAGTCGTGTGGATTCGAGAAATAGCTTGTGTTTCTATGGATTTACAGTCATAATAATATGAGTACTAATTATAATATGAAAAATATGTTATTTATTCATTAAAATAATTAAATCAGAGGGAAAAAATTGCATGGTATCATTTTCCTCCACTAGAATCTAATTTTTGGAATGGCAGTGAAATTTGAATTTGTCGTGGGCAGCCGAAATGGTTAACAAGCTTGGCCTTAAAGTCTTCGTTGACAAATGACCAAAAAGGTCGCTTGTTAGAACGAAACTAATTCGTTAGCAGTAATTTTTGATGAGGCATGTTCTTTTGAGCAGAACATCGTCACGGCTAGGAACCCCACCTATATGTATTTTATTATGATGAAACGGTTGTATTAGCTTTTGCCGACGAGAAAATGAGCGCAGTGGTCCATTCAAATGATCCACGGACCACTAGATCCAGAAGGACGAGAGTATCCTTCTCCATTAACGAGATTAAAAATAGCTCTTGTAAAGAGCTGTGATACATTACACAGTCAACGAAGCAAAGAGCTAACTAGACGCTAAATCAAATCGTAGCAAATTGCACTCTCTGGGAAAGTGTAAGCTTGCAAAAGTTGGATATAAATTATATTCAAACATACGTGCACGCACATTCATATATATGCATGTATATGAACACGTGACGCACCTGAGTGTACGTACATGCACACCCACATACGCATATACACATGCATGCATAGGTAGGAACATATACATGCCCACGCCCTTAAATTAATGTCTGCATCCACATATATACATGTACAAATGTATGCATATACTTTCATATCTACTTATACATATACATTTACGCACTCACAAACAACAGACATATACAGTGATACTTCACAATAAGGGACACTTACGGGACCAGGCATTTTGTCCCTTAAATAGAGGTGTCCCTTCATCGGAGGTACATGTGTTGATACATACATATACTGGGGACCAGAGAAATCGCCCCTTAAATAGAAGGTTCCCTTACAAGAGGTAACCATATAATTATATTCATTTATGAAAAATGACCGGGAATTTCTTTGCAGAGCACCTGTTAGAATGGTCGCTTAATAAAGGTGTTTTCATTGCTGAAAAAAATTAATTCCGTTTCACAAGTTTCTCATTAATAAAGTGTACTGTTCCCGAGTAGGCCAATATGGAGAAGTTGGCCATAGGAAGCTATTCTGTATTCCCGGTCAGCGCGTTTCCAATAACGTAACTAGAAGCAATAGATGATTGTTACATCCTTGGTATTCGATAAAGCAAAGTAATTGTGAGAAAATTTCGTTGCTTTGAAAACATTGTCATCTTCTTTTCCCAGGAAGGTGAGCCAATTTCCTAGGAGAATTGCCAGGTTGTTCCTGTTGAGAAAACAGGGCCAGTAGTCAACGTGTGACATTGCCAATAGCATATAGAATCTCCAACAAGGACCACTCTCTTCTTAGCATTGATTGCTTTTTATCAATACCTGCCGAAAAGGAGCCTTCTGTTTCGAAAAGGTGCTGCTTAAGCTACCGTGATCTGATCAGTGCCTCCTTAACAGATGGTAAACGGGGCCCAGGGACAGTACACCGACCTAAATAGAAGGTACGAAATTGAAAATGTCCATTTGCCATATTTTTTGTTACTTCGGGTTTACTTTTGTTTCCCCGGAAGCTGCAATGCAGGGACAAAATTCCATAATTCACAATTTTTTAACAACTGTAAAAAATTCCGTTTTGTGAATATCTACAGAAATAACAATGGATATTTGTTACGCATTGACAGATTTTCCTGTCGCGCTCAGTCACCCTGGGTTTGATATTCATGTGGGGCGGTTCTCTTGCGAGTTTAAGACAGTGGAGAACTTCCTTAAGTTTGTTCCCTTGACTGAAACTACAGGTCGAGCAATTGCGGATGCTATTCTCAAAGGCCTTGATGACAGCAATATTGACACGTCTTTTCTCCGTGGACAAGGGTTTGATGGAGCTTCTGCAGTGAGTGGAAAGTACAATGGCGTCCAAGCAATTATATATGAGCAACACCCTAAAGCCCTATACGTTCATTGTGCATCACACTGTTTGAACTTAGCCATAACTCATTCATCTCGAGTTCAGGCTATCCGAAACAGCTTTGGAACAATAGGGAAAATTTTTATTTTTTTTTAATATACCAAAACGAAACATTGTTCTCAACAGCAAGATTAATGCAGCTAAACAGGCAGGGACAGAAATCGGCGCCAAAAAATTGAAAAAATTATGTTTTACTCCTTGGGTAGATAGACACGATGCCGTCACAGTTATGGTTTCATTGTTTGATTAGGTAATTGAGTTCCTGGAGGAGATTACTATATGGAATGACATGGAGACATCAACAGAAGCTCATAGCTTGTTATGTTCAATGTTAACATCAGGGTTTGTCATAGCACTTTTTTCAGCTGATAGATTACGAAGCTACAGTGTTCGTGTGAATGAAAAGCTACAGGAGGTGAATCTTGATTTGGCAGCTGCTGTAAATGACGTAGAAGACGTTGTGAAAGCTCAATCTATAATTCGAGAAAATGTATAGAACGAGTTTCACCGAGATGGTGAACAAGCTGTTAAGAAGCTAAAACAGCATGGAGGAAGCATTACTCTACCACGCCGTGTCACCAGACAAATTTACAGATCGAATTTCAATGTAAAAACTCCTAAAGAATACTACAGACTTTCTGTTTTCATTCCATGGATTGCTGATTTCATCACCCATCTTCGCGAAAAATTTCTCAACCACAAGGAATTCCTACAGCGTTTTGCATCTATTGTTCCGAATGAAAAGCAGCCTACACATGAAGAACACGAGGGATTTGTTGCCTTATTAAGGAAATTTTTAAATGATTTGTGGCCTGGATCAGAAAATACTCTAAAAGCAGAACTTCATTTGTGGTACATGAAAGTCTCTGCGTCAAATAAAGAGCCAAATTGAACTGCTTAACTTTTGTGACCAAAGGACTTTTCCTACTGTATTTGAACTTTTGAAAGTGTATGCCACACTTCCAGTGTCAACAAGGTCATTCTCCACCATGAAGAGGTTAGAAATTTATTTGAGAAATAGTATAAGTGAAACTAGACTTAATGGACTTGCAGTAATGAACATTTGCCGTGAAGTAGAAATTGATCCAGACAATATAAGAAATGCTATATCTATGAAGAAGAGCAGGAGGCTAGACTTTGTTTTATGAATATGTTTTGATTATTATATAATAATATAACAATATCTAATCATAAGAGAAAGGAGTTGATTTGTTTGTTTTACGGCTCAAAGACTACAGTGGTCATGCTGCGCCGGGACCTACTGTTTTCCGAGGAATCCGAACCTCTTAAGGCCTAGGGAACCAAACCCCGGACTACAGTGAGCAGTGCGATCTTTATGAGATCTCTGAGTAAGCGTTCTTTTTGCACTGCTGGGAGTCGAACCCGGATTAGCGGCGCACTAGGAGAACGCGTTACCACACTGCGCCACCGCAGGGCAGAAAGGAGTTGAAAAAAGTCTATAAGCAAATCAGAACTCATGAATATAGCTTCATCTATTACTTGTGTTGTATAATCATAATCTACTTCAACATCTTCTAATCGGTTAATTATTTTGTACTGTGGAATTGTTAGTAATTTAATAATGATAAATATTCCTAAAAAGAAAAAAGACAACCGTCTTAGTAATTGATATGGCCTCAGACCATTTTTCCATCAAAAATACTGTGCACCATTGGCTTCCCCCTTGACAATATTGTGGGTGCGCCACTGGCCAACATAGAAGTTAAAGTTTCAGCACATAACACTTTAAATAACTCACGTGGCATAATCTCTGGGATAGATCTAATAGATATTGACGGAGAAGAAATAGTCAAATAGGAGTCAAAGCAGCTAAAAGAATTAACGTAAGCAGAGATGGGCGAATAGTTATAGCAAAACACCTTATTATAAGCCTACTTAATATTTTTCGACACTCACGTATAAGCATCTCTAGCTAGAGCTTTTCAGGTACATATTAGAAAAAGAGACGCCGGTCCCGTCCAAGAATCGAACTAGGGTCCCTCCGTTGAACCTGGAATGTCTTGATCGCTAGACAAACGAGGATTGGAACAACGCTCTCTTTCTCCGTATGTAAGGATGTAAGATATTATTACCCTTCACAGGGATAACACAATTGCCAAATAATGGTCAGCACATAAGTGTTTTGTGATTTTTCGTGGGGGATTTTATTAAAGTTAATAATTTTCGATACCCACGTATAAGCAGCTCAAGCTAGAGCTTTTTAGGTATAAAAGAAAAAGAGATATTCCGGGATCTGAGTGGGGGTGCAGCATGCACGTAAAGCCTAACGCAATTTTATTTCTGATTACTGATATAGGTAATATAGTGATTAATGGGGTTCGGATTTCTATGCATTTGCATGTTTTTGTATATTTCTGCATATTTCGACTTTGTGCGCATATCTTCCACATTTTGGCATATTTCTGAAAATTTTCGCAAAATTTTCAAAAAATATGCATTTTTCTAATCTGCTTGTAATTCAATCAATTAGATGTTTGTTTTTTTAAAGAAAGGACTGTCTCTCTCTCTTTTTTTTTAATTTAGAAAAAAAATGGAATAACCTACAGAAGGAAGATTTGAGTACTTGGCTCTGCCCATCAATAACAACATTATACAATAATTTTTGCCTCCCATGTGTATGTAACTCTAAACTAGAGCTTTTTTCTTTTTGGAGAAAAAGAGACGCCGTCCCCATCCTGGGTCCCTCCGTTTAGCCCGGAGTGTCTTGGACCGCTAGACGAACGAGGACCATCCAGGATAGAGAAGGCGTCTCTTTTTCTCCAAAAACACTAGTTTAGAGCTTCATACACGTGGGTGGCAAAAATTATTGTATAATAAATTCCCCCACGAAAACTTACAAAAATCTCGCCCCGGAGGCTTTCTTGTGTTGACCATATTTGGCAATTGTGTTATCCCTGTGAAGGGTAATAATATCATACAATAATAATATTAATAATAATAATTAAGGCCCGGATTTTCATGCATAAACTTTAGGTCAAATAATATGCAAATACTTACAAAATTATTAGAAAATATGAAGAAATATGCAAGTGCATAGAAATTTGGACCCTACTCATAAGCGATGTTTCGAAATGTATAAAATAACAATTTATTGAAACAGTGCAAATGCTCTTGAAATCATTACATAATATGCACTGAAATGCATAAAAAATATCACTTTGTTACGTCCTCGAATATGAGTATGCACAAAATTAACACAAAATACACACCACAATGTATGGAAGAGATATGTTTGAACATATGTCATCATAAGCCTTGGTTTGGGCCCAAGGATGTCAACAGGGTAAAATTTTCTTTTTTTTTTGGGGGTGGATGGGGGGGGGCGCAAATGCCTTAAAAATTGAATCTTTTTTTACTTCACCTGTTTAATGTTACTTTTTTTAAAAAAATCTAAATGTGTGGGGGGGCGGAGTGAATGGCCCTCCCTTGCCTATACCTTCCAGCTTCCATGGCTTGGACTGGAAAATATTACAATTGGTCTTAACTTGGAAAATACTACACTTGGTTTTGACTTGGAAAGTATTGCGCATATTGAGATATATCATCACCGAAATGTGAGGACGCATTAAATTATTTTATTATAACTTTAATATTATCTAATTATATCACAGACAATGGAAACATATTCTCTAGCGTTTTTTTCATTTTTATTTAAAATTAAAAAAAAAGGGGCTTTTAAAAGAAAAAAGAAATCTAATTAATCGAATTGATTGAATTACATGCGGATTTGAAAAATACATACTTTTTTAAAAAATTATAAAAAAATTGCATAAATATACCAAAATATGCAGAAATATTCAAAAATATGCGCACAAATGTGAAATATGCAAAAACATGCAAGTGCATAGAAATCCGGGCCATAATAATAACCTTTATCTAGTCGACAATACAATATACTCGTATTACAGCAGATTATTATCAATATAATAAATAATACATAGGATAAGAAATAATATTTATGGTACACATAATTGTCAATGTTACATTTTATCAGAATAGATTTTAGAATTTTAGTTCTTTATTAGAATTGTATGTTCAAATTATTGGAAACACCAGTTTTAGATTTCTATTATATTTTGTAATCTATTCTTTTATGTTAACTTGTTCCACGGAAATGCTCAAAAATGGATTTGTATTTGGATTTAAAAATGGACTTCAAAATTGGAGCAAACGAAAATAAACTTAAATTTGAATAGATTTTGTTTTCAAACGCGATATCATGTTATTCAAAGTAAATAGTTACATTTTTCAAATGTATAACTTTGCAATTTTGAAAAGTACAATTACGATTTCTTAATTACAGCTAAAGTTACAAAATTAAATTAAAATTTATAAAAACAAAACTGCATTTAATAACAAAAATTTAGCTAAATTTACAAAAAGCAAAGTCATATTATTGAATATAAAATTAGATTTTAAAATTCGAAGCTAAATTTTAGAAAACGAATTTTGGAAAATAAGTTTCAGATGTGAAATGCTATAAAGCAAATTTCAGGAACTAATTTTTAGCAAAAGAATTCTAGAAAGAGATTTTAAATAGTAAAATTAATAATTTTTTAATTTGCTTAGTGTAGTTTTAGAAAATAACAAAATAAAAAAAAGATACACTTACATTTCGACGTCTGTCTTTGGCAGGAACCCCTACCAAGTGTTCGCCTGCACTTAGTCCTTCACCGCTGACGCAGTGGGGTGTGACCACCGTTGGCCATCATGGCGATGGCCACGGTCACAATTCCTAAAGAGGCGCAATTAATAATGCAGGAACGAGATTTATTTTATAGCTTGTTTGGGAAGATCAATCGTCTGCTAAAAACCAAATTCGTTCCACTTCCATTTTTGAATCTTTCTGAAACACCATGCTTTTGAAATAATTACATCGAAATTTTTTTGAAAAGCAGGCGATTTTGATTTTAACGTTTTCCTTTTAAAATAGACGTTTTCGTATGACATGAGAGATTTTTGAATAGGACGCGAAGTTGTACTTCCTCGCAATGACGATTTCGATGAGCTGAGAATGGCAGGAATTGAGACCCCTGAACAGCCAGGATTTAATTTCGCTAAAACTTTACAGATGTATAGATACAATCACAGAATGAAAGTCTGTAACTAAGTCCCATTAAATGTAGTTTCGAAGTGGGGTTACCGTCCTGTTCCCCTTGAATACGGATGTTCCCCAAAAAAAAAAAATGATCAAGTAGCAACACTGATCTCAGTGGGCAGTAATGGTCTTAACTAAATAATCAAATGATTCAAATTAGTGACATTAATTGGCTTTTATATATTTGATTTTACAATTTATTTCAGTTTTTTATAATAGCAGTCAAACATTAACCAATAACGATATGAACCAATAACTTTAAAGTAATTACCTTTTTTAAATCCCATATTGTTCTGCGTGAAATGACGTTTTTTTTTTCATTGCTCTACCTCAAATGGTTTTCGAGTAATTATCGTTTTAGTAAACTGCGCGCCCCGCTATGGACCCCACTCTTCCCCAGTTCTCGATCACGCGGGGGCCGACGACGTCGGTTTTCTTGATTATTACGGCGCGGATTTTCGTGCATAAAATTTAGGTCAAATAATATGCATATATGCACGAAATTATTACAAAATATTCATGAAAATATGCAGAATTGTGCAAGTGCTTGGAAATCTGGGCCCTACTCCTAAGCGATGTTTTGAAATATATAAAATGACAATATACTGAAACAGTGCAAATGTTCTTGAAATTATTACATAATATGTACTAAAATACATAAAAAGTATCACTTTGTTACGTCCTTGAATATGATTATGCACAAAATTAATCAAAAATACACACCACAATGTATGAAATACGCACGGAGATACGTTTGAAAATATGGTATCGTAAGCCTTGGCTTAGGACTAAGGACACCGAGAGGGTGAACTTTTCTTTGTGGGGGAGTGTAAAGGCTTAAAAAATTTTTCGTGGAAAAGTGGTCTCAGGCCATATCAATTATTAAGACGGTTGCCTTTTTTCTTTTTGGGAATATCTATCATTATTAAATTACTAACGATTCCACAGTACGAAATAGTTAACCGATTAGAAGATGTAAAAGTAGATTATGATTATATAATACAACACAAGTAATAGACGAAGATATATTTATGTGTTCTGGTCTGTTTATAGACTTTTTTCAACTCCTCTGTTTTATGATTAGATATTGTTACATTACTATTATATAATAATCAAAACATATTCATAAAACAAAGTCTAGCCTCCTGCTCTTCTTCATAGCAATAGCATTTATTATATTGTATGGATCAATTTCTACTTCACGGTGAATGTTCATTGCTGCAAGTCCATTAAGTCTAGTTTCGCTCATACTATTTCTCAAATAGGTTTCTAACTTCTTCATGGTGGAGAATGACCTCTCAGCACTGCTTGTTGACACTGGGAGAGTGGCATACGCTTTTAAAAGTTCAAATACGGTAGAAAAAGTCCTTTGGTCACAAAAGTTAAGCAGTTCAATTTGGCTCTTTGTTTCGTAATTTAATGCAGAGACCTTCATGTACCACAAATGAAGTTCTGCTTTTAGAGTAATTTCTGATCTAGGCCCTAAATCATCTGAAAATTTCCTTGATAAGGCAACAAATCCCTCGTGTTCTTCATGTGTAGGCTGCCTTCCCTTCGGAATGACAGATGCAAAACGTTGTAGAAATTCCTTGTGGTTGAGAAATTTTTTGCGGAAATGGGTGATGAAGTTATCAATCCATGAAATGAAAACAGAAAGTCTGTAGTATTCTTCAGGAGTTTGTACGTTGAAATTCGATCTGTAAATTTATCTGATGACACGGCGTGGTAGAGTAATGTTTTTTCCATACTATTCTAGTTTCTTAACAGCTTGTTCAAAGAGGTGGTGAAACTCGTTCTCTGCGTTTTTTCGAATTATTGATAGAGCTTTCACAACGTCTTCTACGTCATTTACAGCAGCTGCCAAATCAAGATTCACCTCCTGTAGCTTTTCACTCACACGAACACTGTAGCTTAGTAATCTATCAGCTGAAAAAAGTGCTATGACAAACCCTGATGTTAACATTGAACATAACAAGTTATGAGCTTCTGTTGATGTCTCCATGTCATTCCATGTAGTAATCTCTTCCAGAGACTCAATTACCTGATCAAACAA
>QLNU02014905.1:0-36305 GCA_006491805.2 Dysdera silvatica
GCCCATTCAACATACGCCATCAGAGAGCAGAACTCCCAACCTCAAGCCATTCAACACTGCCAAGCCCCCAGGTGGCTGGGTTACAGGAATACGCCACGATTCCCGGCGAAAGAGCTGCTACTATTTAGCTTTATGTGCAGTTTTTATCTTGCGCATGCGTGAATGTAGCATTTTGCTGCCACTAGGCTATTTTTGCCGCCCTCTTCCTACCCGTCCGCCATCCCTCAGTCAGTGGTGGGAACATAAAAATTTTTACATCCAATATATGCCAAAAACTTTTGTATTGACAATAAATACGTTGAAAAACAAACACTTAAATTGAAACATAAACATTAAACAATATTAACTTATATTGAAGTATTATCTTTTCTTGGTATATAATAAATCAAATTCAATTTTATTGAAATAAATTTTAATTTTAGCAAAAAATAAAAGCCCATCGAACACTGGTATTTAAATGGAAAGCATGACATACAACTGTCTGTTTGGCAAAATATTTTATTATATCATCGTATGGTATTAATTTTGTTATATCAAACTGCAGAGATAATAGAAATGCTGATGGAAAATAATGAATATCAAATAGACATAATGGGCATAAGTGAAACACGGTCTAGAGAAAATAATCGCATGGAAATCTATGGATTGTATGGCTCTCATCAGATGATAAACATAAAAACGGAGCAGGGGTTTCGGTATATATAAGGAATATTCACGAGGATTTTAAAAAATGGACTGAATTATCAGGCATATGTGATGATGGGGAATAATAGACATAGAAAGGGGTGAACTTAGGATAGGAATTGTATATAGAAACCCTAGAGGAAATATTCACAAACTACTAGATTGGCTGTACTTAAAAATTGAAGAAGTACAAGGTAAAAAAAATAATTATAATAGATGACCTAAACACTGATATAAGTAAAGAATCTAGTAATAAAAATTATTTGATAAATGCAATGAAAATGATGGGATTAACAAACGTAATTAGTGACTATACAAGAATAACCGATAATTCGACTACAACGATTGATTTATGTTTTACGAACGTATTGGGAATTCATGAAAATATTTTGGACTACCAAATAAGTGATCACAAACCTATACTCATGGAAGTTCAAGAGAAAACTAAACTCATGATAAACAATAAAATTAAAGTCAGAGATTTTGGTTCAAAACATCTTGAAAAGTTTAAAGAGAAATTGAGTTCTATAGATTGGAATGTAGAATTTAGCGATTTTAATAAATATGATGTATTTATAAATAAAATCAAGGAAATATGTGATAGGAATTTTAAATGGAAACTCATAAAGGACAAAATAAACAAAAAAAGTTGGATAAATAATCAAATAAAAAATAGCATAAAGAAAAGGAATGGTATATTCAACAGATTTATAAGAACAAAAAGGTTAATTTACTTGAGTAGATTTAAAAAATTAAGGAATGATATAGTGAGGAAAATTGATCTCCATAAAAAAAAAAGAGTCATGGAAAAAAGTTGTCAAACATTGACAATAAAAACAAATGGTAATTTATTAATAAATTGCTGGGAAGGGTGAATAAAAATTCAAAATAATGTTAAGTGGATAATCGACAATAACATGAAAATAACTTCCAATAATGAAATTACAAATTGTTTTAACAAACAAACGTTAATGAAATTGCAAATTGTTTTAACAATTTTTTGTGGAAATTGAAGAGAATACAGTAGATAGAAAGGTCAATATGAACAATGAGTATAATGAATATATGTGTCATAATATTGGTAAATCAATATATATGTAAGTCAAATAAGTCACTCAGAGTTAGTAAATGAATAAAGCAAGATTAATAATGAAAAAGTGCATGATATGATGACATACAGCCTAGGATTTTCCACAAATTTTCATTTTCTAATTTATCGCACACACACACACGTGCTTTAAGTGAACTAGTCCAGAATTGTGAAAATAAGTAGAAGCACGTTTCTCGTTCTGTATAATGTGATTTATGTACCATAAATTATTGTCATGTAAGTAATACTATAAAAAGGCAGTAGCAAGTGACAATTTGTGTAAAATCCCTTATCATTCAGCTACTTTTAAAAAATAACCGAAATGCAGCTCGTTTTATAGCTGATAACTTCTAAATTTGTATTGTATGCAACTAAAATTTTTACATAAGCTGCCCTATATAATTTCCTACCAAATTATGAAAGATTTTTTTTTATCTTTTGAGCACGCGCAGTTAAAAATTATTATCTGTAAAGACTCATATTTCTTCAAATATTTAATATATTCATTTCTAATTTCAATGTAATATTTTCCTTCTATGTTGCCAAGTTTTGTATAAGTTTCATGAAATTTGCTGAAAACTGTGCATCCTATAAGCAAAATACCTGCGAAAAGAAAAGGAATTTTTCAAAAAAACGTTCATTTCTTCGTGGATATACATCCTGTTTATACGAAAATCTGCAAGAAATTTGGACATAGAAAGCAAAATTATTTGTGATACAGGGTGGTTACAGATATATATTTTTTTCCTCAATTTGTTGTTGGTCCCCTAAATGCATTCTTGACTGAATCGTTTTTGGAAAGTATTAGTTGAAGCATGTTCTTTACGTAACTGAAGTTGAAGAATAATTTGTTCAGCATTTCTCGAGAAATTCGAAGAAAAGTCAAAATTCAAAAGTGTCCGGTGACTTCTGGGTATATAGTGTACTTCGTTAAATCGGAAATTTTAATGCATTGTCTTAATAATAATAATAATACTTTATTTATTCTTTTTAGAACAGTCTTTGTGACAATACATGACCACATAAAGAAAGGTTCTAAGTAAATATGTATGATGAGTATAACAGGCTTGAAGACCTCAGACTGATTCAATATAACAATTCACCCAAACAATAAATTCGGCCATCAGGCTATTTCCACATATTTCAACACACCTCACTCGTTACTAAAGGTCACGCATATGTAATGCACTTCTTGTGTGAGTTGTTTTTGTAATTTGTATTTAATTGATTGGTTTTTTTAATTATCGATAAATTGTTGGACATTGCTGAGTATCAAATATTTTTTAAGTTCTTTTTTAAATTTTACTTTATTATTTAACCTCCTTAGTTCATCTGGTATTTCATTTCAATATTTAGGTGCTATGTAATTTATGTTGCATCTTCCCAATTCTGTTCTTATTTTGGGTAATATTAATTCGTTATAGTTTCGATATCTACTTCTTTTTCGTTTAATTGAATTTTTATAAGATCTGTATGTTTATTTCTCTCATCCTTTCAAACATTTTAATTAGTATACAGTACTTATGAATCTGTTCAATTTGCAATATATTAGAATTTATTAAAAAATTCTTTAAGTCTATTCTATTGTCTCTATTAATCAGTTTGATTTATTTTGCAAATTTTTTATAATATCATTGTTAACAATACCCAAATTACCCCAAACGCAGTTACAATGTACTAGATGGCAATTAATTAAGAGAATTATAGAGTTCATTATTTATTTCTAGGGATCGATTTTTACTTATCCGTCTTAGAATTTGTATACCTTTACATATTTTTTTTGTTATTTTGTTTATGTGACCATTCCAATATAATTTATTTGTAAGTTGAACTCCTAAGAAATCAATTTTATCCACTATTTCTATTTAAAACAAATTACACACAAACGCAGTTTAATTTGAGCAGGAGAAACATTTTACAATTGTTTCGGTGGAAAATCAAGCAGAAAATTCGTCCAAACTAATGACGAATTTTCTGACGATGGTGCGCATGAGCAAGACAAAAACTGCACATAAAGCTAAATAGTAGCTGCTCTTTCGCCGGGAATCGTGGCGTATTCCTGTAACCCAGCCACCTGGGGGCTTGGCAGTGTTGAATGGCTTGAGGTTGGGAGTTCTGCTCTCCGCCGGCGTATGTTGAATGGGCGTATGTTGAATGGGCGTCCGCGCTAAGTACGGTGTCGATATGGTGGCCCTGACGGAGGTCGGGGTCACCAGGTCGCTTTCTAAGGAGAAGCGAACCAGCCCAGGGCGGAAACGCAGCAGGCAAAAGCTTCCGCGTCGTATAGTAGTGGGATAGCGCCTGTGAATAAGCAGCAGTGAGCAACACAGTCGGACACCTGCCTTTTTGTTGAAACAGACTTTTTTAATGTGTTTATATACATATAAAGAAGAGAGATGATTTTAATAAATTACCATGTAAAATAATATGATTTACTTTTACATTTTATTATTATTATTATTTTTTTTATATAACAGGGAATATTAAAATGCAGTCATTATAATATGGTTATAATATAGCATTGCTATAAATGTGAAAATGTGGAATAGTAATGTTGAAATTTGTAAATGTACAATACATGAAAATTATTAATATTATTAAGTATTTTGCAATCTAAGAAAACATTTTAGATTTTTCAAAGGTCATACAAATTAACTATAAATAAATTAAACGACTTATTTTAATTCCGAAAAAATAAATAAATAAACCCTCAACCCTGTGTAAATAAATAAAAATTGTTCTACTTCAAACATTTGTTTTTGAAATTTTGTAATTTATATTTATTCAATTTATATTATTCTTATTAATAGATGGCGCCATGATCAACACGATTTAATTTCAATGAACTCGTCCTCAAAGGGCGCTATAACCATCCCTGATCCACATTTTCCTACTGCGCTATTAGTTTCAGAACCGTACTCAGGCTGGGGTTAGGGTGGGGTGATTCCCCCCGTAAAATGCAATGAGCTTCTCTAGAAAATATTCTTTTCAAAATAAATTATTTTAGAATTTTATTTTAAATTTTTTGTTTTGCATAAAATTGTACATGACAATGGAAATTGTTCTTTGACGTTAAAAATATATTCAAAATATATTTCCACATCTAGTCTAGTTCTAGATCTAGTGTACACGATGTTTTTTTTACAGAGGTTTGAGTCTTCATCTATTCTATAATAATGATAAGGAGATTATGAAATATTTAGTATACCTCTACAAGTTTTCAATGCCAAAATTTACGTTTAGAAATTTATTTATTAACATTAATGTATTAGTCTGCTTATATGTTTAGTATTATTAAGTATATTAATAAGATACATCAAAACATTAACAAATTTTAAGCCTCCATTTTAGTTTTCCTAGCCTCTTCCCCTGTAATAAGCGTCTAGTTATTGGACTGGTTAGTTTGTTGTTCCGTCAGGTTCTGGAGAGAAATGGACAGAGTTTACTTCAAAGTAGAACAGACAAAAGTTAATATGAAGCATTACATTGAAAACTGAATTTAAGAAAAGAGAGGGAGACAGAGAGAGAGAAAGAGAGAGAGAGAGAGAGAGAGGGAGAGAGTGAGGAGTGAGTGAGAGGAGTGAGTGAGAGAGAGAGGGAGATTAGTGATGGAGATGGGGCAGGGAAATTGTAAATGGGGCCTTTCCTGGGTCGTTTGCTCCGTCCGGTACGGCCCAACATGTAAATATTACTTGGTACCGGATTTATATGTTTTAAAAGAGCAGCAATATGAGAATGAAAATGAAATACAGAAAACTCCTTTACATAAAAGCTCCCCCCATCTTTGCATGGAGGCAATGTCTCATCAGTGAAAGCAGGGCTCGATTAACACGCGGGCAATCGTGCGAGGTGTTTCATACCTCACAACTTACAATTTGTGAAAAGAACCGCCCACCCTTGCTTCTGAAACTAACCAAACTCTTTCCTGTTACCTTCAAAGTCAAAACTGTACATGACAATGGAAATTGTTTTTTGATGTAAAAATGTATTCAAAATAGATTCCTACTATAGCTCTTGTGTGTATATAATGTTTTTTACAGAGGTTTAAATCTTCATGCCCTCTTTAATAAGGATAGGAGAAATTATAGAGAGGTATACTAAAATTTATACGTTTTCAATGCAAAAGTTACGCAACGAATTTTGTTTATTAACATTAAATATATTAGTTTGCTTGTATATTTAGTATTATTAAATATATTAATAAAATACATCAAAACATTTACGAATTTTAAGCCCCCACCATGTAACAAGCATCTAGTTACGGGCCTGCCATTATTTGGCAATTGTGTTATCCCTGCGAAGGGTAATAATACCTTACACATGGATACTTTGCCAAAATTGGCATTTTATCGCCAGAATTTAAGAGAAAGTTAGTGTTTACAGTGAGCGCTGAAAAAGATTCACTGCTGAGTGTCACAGGTGTAGTTATATTGGCCAATGGAGCACGAGCTTCCCAATAATTTGAAATATATTGCAATTTTGCATGTACTGTACTGTATCATCATCATATTCAGCCATTATCCATCCACTACTAGATGGAGGTCTCTCCAAATGCTTTCCACACAAGTCTATCCTGAGAAATTCGCTTTTACGTCACCCCAACCTGTTTTCTTATTTCATCCACCCATATAGTTTGAGGACGTTTTCTTAGTCTTCGGTGGTCTCTTGGAATCCAGTTCAGAATTTCTGTTGTCCATTGTTGATCAGTTCTTCTTGCGATATGCCCAGCCCATCGCCATTTCAGCCCTTTTACTTTAACAATGATGTCCTCTACTCTAGTTTGCTCTCTCACCCAAGTGTTTCTTTTTCGATCTCTCCTAGTTATTCCAAGCATGCACCTCTCCATGCTCCTTTGCGTTGTCTGTAACTTTCGTATTGCTCCAACTGTTAGACTTTATGTCTCTGATCCATAAGAGAGGACTGGCAATACGCACTGGTTGAAGACTTTTCTTTTTAGACATAAAGGCAATTTCCCCTTCAGGATAAAACCTTTTCTTCCAAATGCACTCCAGCCAAGTTTAATACGTCTTTTGAGTTCTTTCATAATGTCGCTATCCATTGAAATCAGTTGTCCAAGGTAAATATATGAATCAGCAACTTATAGCTCAATGTTGTCAACTTGTATTTTTGTTTCCTCTACAAAATTATTGAACATGATCTTAGTTTTTTGTAGGTTCATCTTCAGTCCAACTTCTTTACTTCTATTTGAGAGTTTCTGCACCATGTCTTGGAATTTTGATGGGTTCGTTGAAAAAAAATAACTATGCCATCAGGAAATCGTAGATAATTTAAATGTTCACCATTTATTTTTATTCCAATTTATCTGCTGAAAAATCATCTGTAAAGCTGAAGTAAAAAGTTTTGGAGAAATGGTATCTCCCTGCCTCACACCTTTACCAATTTTGATAGCTTCGGTATCTTTATGTAACCGAAATTTTGCACTTGCATTTTTATACACACATTTCACCATGTCAATGTACACATCCTCGACGTCTGTTGATCTTAAAGAGTTGATGACTGCTGATGTTTTAATAGAGTCAAAGGCCTTCTCATAGTCAATAAATGCCACACACAATGGAAGTTCATATTCATGTGTTCTTTCAATTAATTCTCTTAATACTTGAATATGGTCCACTGTACTGAATCCACTTCGAAATCCAGCTTGTTCTCTTGGTTGAGCTGCATCTAATTTTTTCTGCAGGCGATGTGTTAGCACTTTTGTGAAGATTTTATAAATAGCAGGTAACAAGCTAATTGGTCGGTAATTTTTCAAATCCTCTTTATCACCTTTTTTATGCAAAAGAATTACTGTTGCAGAATCCCATTGGTTTGGTATGTTACCGCTGTTAAGACATTTGGTAAAGAATTTTGCAAGTATGTCTTCTACATATTCTCCAGCTTCTTTTAGGATATCTAATGTAATACCATCATCACCAGGGGCTCTTCCTTTCTTCATACTTTTTATTGCAAATGAAACTTCTTCTTTTAAGATTTTAGGAGCTGTTCCTTCGACTATCTCAGAGTCTTCGTTTAATCCACTGTTACTTTCGTATAGATTTTTGTAGAATTCTTCAACTCTTCTAAGTATTTCTTCCCTATTTCTTGTTACGGTGCCATCCTCTCCTTTTAATGCAATGATGTGTTTCTTCCCAACAGATAAACTTCCTTTAACAACCCTAAGGCTCTTGTTATTTTCAATGGCTTTCCTTACTAGCTCACAGTTGAATTTTCTTATGTCTTCTTTCATGCTTTTGCGCAGAGTTTTACAAAGTTCTATGTACTCAATCCTGGAACTGGTATTTTGATTGTCCACCTTCATATCTCTTCGCCTTTTCATGAGCTGTTTCGTCTTCTCAGATAATTTGCTATTGTGCTTTTTACAGGTTACACCACCAATTTCCCCAGCAGTTTCAACTATTGTCTTAACAATGTTTTCATTTGCTTCTGAGATATCAATTTCTTCAATAAGTCCTTCCAGTGCAGAAAAGCGATTTTTTAATTCCAACTTGAATGCCTCGGTATTTTCTTTTAATTTCTTTAAATCCACCCTCTTACTTACTTGTTTCCTAATGAGCTTCTGTCGTTCTAATTTAGTATTTAAGTGCACTTTACATCTCACCATTCGATGATCACTTCCAGTATTAAATCTGTTCAGTACGCTGCAATCTTCAATAATTGATTTCTTGTTTGCCAGGATATAGTCAATTTCACTAGTTCCCCCATTTGGGTGTTTCCATGTCCATTTTCTTTGCGGTTTCTTCTTAAAAAATGAATTCATGATGCTAAGGTTTTCAGCTTCTGCAAATTCGATGAGTTGATCGCCACGTTCATTCCTTTCCCCATATCCGTATTTACCAACCGATGTCTCTCCTTGTTCCTGTTGTCCAATTCTTGCATTGAAATCCCCCATGATGAGCTTGATATGTTGTTTCCCTTTGGTGTGTAACTCTTTGATTTCTTCATAAAATTCTTCAACCTCCTCGTCGGTATGGCTTGATGTTGGTGCATATACCTGTACTATCTGAAGTTGGTATCGCTGGGTTAGTTGAACAACGAGCCTCGCTGCTCGATCTGATGTACTTTCAACTTCCAGAAGACAGTCTTTAATTCTTTTGTTGATTAAGAAGCCAACACCACTTGTTCTTCCAGTTTCCGTTCCTCTATAATAAAACAAATGTCCACTTTTAAGTTCCACCAACTCTTCACCTTTTCTTCTAACTTCACTGAGTCCTACAATGTCCCATTTGATCTTGTCAAGTTCTTCTTCCAATTCCTGAAGTTTTGCTTCAGAAGCAAGGGATCGTCCATTATACGTTGCCAAGGTCAATAACAAACGGCAGCCTGGGCCATTCCAGTGATTCTTAGCACCCCCTGCTTTCATGCCACACTGACCGCTGCCTTGATCAGGAGCACTCCAGCACCTGGAGACTAGGGGCCATGGTTTCTGGTGTGTCAACATAATGGAGGAATTAGCCATAATTTCACCACGCTGGCTAGACGGGTTGGTGAATTAGCCCTCCCCTTCCGCCTTTCTATCCGTGCAGCAAATATTAATTTGCCTCTTGGATAGAAAGCCTGGCCCACAATATATACCTGCTGTTATAAAATGCTAAAAGTTCTAACATCGCCTGGAGAAAAAATTAGATGCAGCTCAACCAAGAGAACAAGCTGGATTTCGAAGTGGATTCAGTACAGTGGACCATATTCAAGTATTAAGAGAATTAATTGAAAGAACACATGAATATGAACTTCCATTGTGTGTTGCATTTATTGACTATGAGAAGGCCTTTGACTCTATTAAAACATCAGCAGTCATCAACTCTTTAAGATCAACAGACATTGAGGATGTGTACATTGACATGGTGAAACGTGTGTATAAAAATGCAAGTGCAAAATTTCGGTTACATAAAGATACCAAAACTATCAAACTTGGCAAAGGGGTGAGGCAGGGAGATACCATTTCTCCAAAACTTTTTACTTCAGCTTTACAGATGATTTTTCAGCTGATAAATTGGAATAACAAGGGAATAAAAATAAATGGTGAATATTTAAATCATTTGCGGTTTGCTGATGACATTGTTATTTTTTCAACGAACCCATCAGAACTCCAAGACATGGTACAGGAGCTCTCAACTAGAAGTAAAGAAGTTGGACTCAAGATGAACCTACAAAAAACTAAGATCATGTTCAATAATTTCGTAGAGGAAACAAAAATACAAGTTGACAACATTGAGCTAGAAATTGCTGATTCATATATTTACCTTGGCCAGCTGATTTCAATGGATGGCAACATTATGAAAGAACTCAACAGACGTATTAAACTTGGCTGGAGTGCATTTGGAAGAAACAGTTTTATCCTGAAGGGGAAATTGCCTTTGTGTCTAAAAAGAAAGGTCTTCAACCAGTGTGTATTGCCAGTCCTCTCTTATGGATCAGAGACATGGAGTCTAACAGTTGGAGCAATACGAAAGTTACAGACAACGCAAAGGAGCATGGAGAGGTGCATGCTTGGAATAACTAGGAGAGATCGAAAAAGAAACACTTGGGTGAGAGAGCAAACTAGAGTAGAGGACATCATTGTTAAAGTAAAAGGGCTGAAATGGCGATGGGCTGGGCATATTGCAAGAAGAACTGATCAACGATGGACAACAGAAATTCTGAACTGGATTCCAAGAGACCACCGAAGACCTAGAAAACGTCCTCAAACTAGATGGGTGGATGAAATAAGAAAACAGGTTGGGGTGACGTGGAAACGAATGGCCCAGGATAGACTTGTGTGGAAAGCATTTGGAGAGACCTTCATCCAGCAGTGGATAGATAATGGTTGAATATGATGATGATGATGATATATATATATCAGCACAATGGTGGATGCAGACTTTCATTTGGGGGGTTAAGGACAGAATTTGCCATGGTCTTGGAATAACACCCTTCATTTATCATGAAAGTTGGAATTTTTTACAGTGAAAAAATATATTTTTGCAGGGGTCAGGACCCCTGTGTCCGCCCTTCATTCTAGACTGATTTCGTGGGGCAGAGTGCCCTGCCTGCCTTCTTATGAAAATATGTGGTGCCCTGCTGGCCCTTGTAAAAAAAATGTATGTCCTGACATACGTCCTGTAAGTAACGTTTGCATCCTACTGGAAATCTTCTCTCCCCCCCCGCACCAAAAAAAATATGACCAAAAATATATCTTTGGTTCTATATGTCTCGCCTGCTTATAACGAACCCACATGTATAACGAACAATTTTTTGGTCCCGTCCTATTTCCTATACTATTATACTCCTAATGCCATTGGATATAATGAACCCCTGGATATAGCCAACAAAGAATTCAGTCCGTTGAGGTTCGCTATATTGGGGTTTGACTGTAGTTTAAGTGCAGTAGTTAGTCAAGACTTGTTTTCCGTCGAGAAAAAATAAAATTATTTGTTAAAAAAAGCTTTAATTCATAATTGAGTCAGTAAGTGTTAATTAGTATTAATTAAAGCGTGTAAAGGTTTTTTTGATAAAGTCCCCTTTCTTTCAATTTGGAGTACCCTGCCCTGTTCTGATCCTAGAATGAACATTGGATGTGTGTATGTATGTTTTATTTATTTTTTTATACCATGCCAAAAGGACTTGCTCTTAAACTGTATAAAATGCGACAAAAGTTTGAATTTATGCTATTAGATTGGAAGCATTTTCGTTAACATAAGCGATTATGGAATTGCTACTCCAATTAAAATTGTTTCACGCTTATTTGGCTTAAAAAAATTAAAATAATTAGTATTTATAAAATTAATGTTTAATTTGACAAACTCATACGTTTCAGCAGTAAACACAATTATATAGAAAATCAAAAATATGAAGAATTTTATGGTTATTATATGTCCATAGCAGTTCACAATAGTTCTCAATGAAAAGTAATTTTCAAATTGCTTCTGATCTGACATCACAAGCCCTGTCCTCAGTGTGGCACCATCTAGTTACAAAACTATTGCAAAGATTAGTTTGTGACCTCTGACAAGATGTCAGTTACATAAACACAAATTCTGCTAAGTTAAAGAAAAAAAAGGAAATGTGTTTTAAATTGATGTTAGACAAGCAATGTTTACATTGCTTTTATGGGCCGCATGCCACTGACTCCTATTTATTTGGTAAATGGTATCCATCACAATTGTTTCTGTAAATTGAAAGCCCATTTATTTTGATTTTGTTATGTATGAGGCAACATTGGGTAATCTACCAATTTCAGGTGTCAGAATGCTCATTATATACTACTATTATATTTTTTTTAACACGTTGACTGCCGTGTCACCCGTATTCGGGTGACAGCAAAAGTTCTCATCGGGCCGCGTCTCCCGTATTCGGGGTGACGCTTATTTGACTACTTACAAAGGATCTTCGAAAATATTTGGACAGATATTCCACAGGATGTAATAAAACTATCGAATTATTATAAAAATGTTTTATTAAAAAAATTATTTGGAGTTATTTTAATTATTTGGCATAGATTTTAAGTTATACCACTCGGTACTCGGCAAAGATTCAAACTATTCATGCAGAGTATCAAGGTGACAAGTGAGAACCTTAGGAATGTATCAATAGAAACAAATGAACAGATATGAGCCAGCAACTTACGCTTTGTACAGCGGCGTGCATGGCCTGACGGAGATTTCGTTGCAAACACATGCGGCAGTCAACATGTTAATGGTGGTTCTAGTTATATTGTTGGAGTTACCAATAGGGACTAAGTAGGCTGTAGAATATGATGGCAAATTTTTGACAGAGGCAAATCTTCAATGAAAAGTTTTCCACCAAGATATTTGCAAAGCAAGGCTGAATAGCTTGGTAGCCGATTTAAATTAATTTTGAATTATTTTCAAAGGCATAATGGGGCATTGGCAAAATGAGTTGCCGTGGGCCCTGTCTTTAGAGATTCAAAAGGTGCCAAATTCATGAACACTTGCAAAAAAAGAGAAATTTGAAATAACTAACAGGAGTATCAAATTAAGAATTTGACAAAAATGCCAAAATCTCTAATGCCTCTAGTTGCATTTGGTGAGATGAGGTGGCATAAGTTCACAGGTTACAGTCAGCAAAATTGTAAATCTGCTTCTGGTTGTAGTAGTGAAATTCCCTGATTATTCTAAGTTCAGTGGCCATCCTGATTCTAATGATATACATTGTTTTCATAAAAATACAAGACATTTTATAAAAATAAAATTTATTTCATAGGTTGTCAGTTATCAGGACATTAGTTCATACCACCATCATTGGCCTTCTAGAACAACGAAGGAACAGAAAAGCCTGGTAGCGGAATACAAGCTATAAACAAAAGTATGCATAGCTATACATATAACACATTGAGCAACTAAAAAAAAGTGTTATTTATGACAGGTAACAAGATTTGTTCTAATTCTTTTGTTTCTATCGAATATAACGAGTTTGAAAACATTGGTTGTGGTTTTACATCCTGACTATTCTTCACCAAGCAGTAAAGAAACTGATGATGTACTTCTAGGGGAAAAATTATAGTAGGGCCCGGATTTCTATGCACTTGCATATTTTGCCATTGTGCACATATTTTGATCATTTCTGCATATTTTGGCATATATTTGCAAATTTTTCATAAAAACTTTCAAAAAGTATGTATTTTTCGAACCCGCTTGTAATTCAATCAATTAGATTAATTTGATGTGGTTTTTTTTTAAAAAAGGCTTCCTTTTTTAAAAAAGAATTTTAAATAAAAAATGTTACAGAATGTTTCCATTGTGATATTAGATAATACTGAAGTTAGAAAAAATTATTTTATGAATCTTCATATTTCTGTGGCGATATTTCTCAATATGTGTATTACTTTCCAAGTCAAGACCAAGTGTAATATTTTCCACCCCAAGCCATGGGCGCCAGGAGGTATAGGCAAGGGAGGGCCATTGCCCCCCTCCCTATATCTCAATTTTCTTTGGGAAAAAAAGTAAAATTAAAAAGGTGAGGTAGACAATTTCTATTTTTAAGGCCTTCTCTCCCCCATTCCCACTAGATTTCATCCTGCCGGCATCCTTGGGCTCAAGCCAAGGCTTATGACGCCATATTTTCAAACGTATGTCTCTATTTCATACATTTTGGTGTGCACTTTGTATGAATTTTATGCCTAATCATATTTCAGTATATATGTTATGCAATAATTCCAAGAACACTTGCACTGTTTCAATAAATTGTCATTTTATACATTTCGAAACATCGCTTATGAGTAGTCTGGATTTCTATACACTTACATATTTGATTTTATGCCTGAAAATTTTAGCCTTAATTATCAGCAACAAAGAGAAACAGCTTCAATCAAAATACTTAAAGGTCACATAGCTAACATGAGCTTGCATGGGTGATCAAATGTTCACAATGAGCCCATTGTTCATACAAGCTGTCACTACAAGTGGCAGAGAATCATATCCTGACACATCATAGCACCCTCACTCAACAAGATACCTTGTTAAAATTGCTCAAGAAGCAATATGCAAATGTGAAGCTGACTTCAATTGTTTCATTCATTACATTGCCATAGATAATGCAGATAGTGTCAAAGGCATCTGTGAAGAGTTAAGAGTGATTTTCTGAGAGAGGAGTACACTTCCTATGGGATTGTGATCATGCTAATTTTTGATTTTCCTGAAATTTTCAACAGGTGTGCTGTGTTTTATCCTGATTACAAATTTGAAACCCATTTTTAAAACTGCATTGCCATCTTTCAGCTGGTTTTGTGGAGAGGGGTGTAGGGGCATTTTATAGCATTTCTGGTAAAATCATTGTCTTTGGAATTTAATGTTACAAAACTTCCTGCGTATGCCAAATTTTTGGTTTCAAAAATGTATAACAGGCTACTAGTATTAATTGTTATTGATGCTACTTTCTTGGCACATCACTGAAATTAAGGTACAGGTGGTGACCAAAAATATGTTCACATCAACATTTTCTACTACTATTGTTGTGTTTAATCAAAGTGCTACAGTAAGAAGCTTACTTCCTTATTAACAACTTTATTACATTTTAAATATCATTAACTTGCATGCTCTGACACATATTAACACATGGATTTTTCATGGACACACTCGCAGGCCCAGTCAGGTCAGTCCTGCCGTTGCTTCTAAGTACCTCTTCTAAAGTTAGCTGAGGTCCATTATCACTTACCAAAGTGATTAGATTCTATAATGTGCAAAACAGTCCCTTAAGCAGTCAAATTCGCAAAATAAAATTGGTCCAGTCAAAAACCAAAAATTGGGATAATACAATTTTTTTTAACGAATCTGCGAGATAACATACAAAGGCATTACATGAAGACACTATGTGATTATTAATCAAAAAGATACCTTGTTAGGGCAGCATCAGAAAACACGTAAGTTTGACAAAGGCAATGCCACCTATGAAGGAAAGAAACTCATACAGTTGCCAATAATGATCAGTTATAATAGTTGCTTCAACTATAAAATCTAACAACCAATAACACAGTTTAAAAATGCTATTATTGAATATAAGATGAAGCGAAAAATATCGTTAATATAAAAGATCAAATAGTGGAATAGCTTTAAAGAAAGATCCACACAACAGAATAAACAGTTGTTACAACAGAAACAAAATATTGTCTGATGACATGCAACTAGACTTTTAAAATACATTTTAAAAGGTTGCTCTAGTGTTTCCAATAGTTATTACATAATGAAGAAATGGATAGTTAAAAGAAGGGCAAATAAGTCTTTACAGAGAATAAATTCAAAACCTAACAAAATTTTATTTTCTATAGCAGAGGGACCTCTTATGCATATATAGAATTTTTTTAGCCAATTTGAAGATGGAACACTTTTTAAAAGAAAAAATATTGTTAATTTCCAGCAATTTCTTTCCACCTTTCTTTATTATTAAGTAAAAAAATAAATGGTTTTGGAATCGTAATTTTTATTAATTAATTTTTTTTTCTGAATATATAGATCAAGGAGATTACACACTAGTTTCCAAATTGCATCTGCTCGGTACTACTTGTCTTGGGAACTCCAATTTTCGGGGGGAACGTTCTAGGTTTCTATGGAATAGAATTCCAAAAAAATTTCACATAACCAATTTCTTGTATGTATAGTACTGTACACAAAATTTCAGCAAAATCTGAGTTGGATGATCCATGTCAATTTATCTCTGGATAAATTGACAGGGAATGACCTAGTAGACTTAATCGGTCAATAACTTAACATCATATGCCAGTTTGTTTCATCTCAAACACATGTGATCTAAATTGTCACAGGAGCAGGAAGACAATACTAGGAAATTCCTTAATGTCATTAACCCAAATTTGTACTTCACATTATAGCTTCTTGAGCAAAATGAGCTCCTTTTCCTAAAACATACTACTCCAATAAAATCTTAGAAAATGTCCCAGATTCTGCATAATGGTCTAGTTTGAAGAAAATAACCATAAATGAAGATTTTGTAACTCTTACTTATGCAGTGACAATGCCTGAAGTACTGGTGGGCTTGGAAGAATATTTTTCTTAAGCTATTGGTCTATTCCTAATAAATTAAGAAATTGTTTGAATTAGGAAATGGAAGCAAAACTAATCTTTTGCTATAGATTACTTCATTGGAAAGATCAGCCTGAACTTAAATGCTAGTAAATTTTCTATGATATAACCTTTGAATAAATACTATAAACATTGTAACTAAACCTATTTTACTTTAAAATACATTCCCTTTTGTAATTTAGAGCCTTTTGATAAGTTTTTAATGTACAAAAATATTTTCTGGGTTTCTTCCAGTTATTGCCACTTTTGTGACAAAGTAGTTTCGGTCATGCAGGGTTTAACTGGCTATAACCAGTTCTTTTAACCACCTTTGCAGAAACTTGCCAACCCTGTGTAGGATTCATCATTTCTGTTAGCAACTGAGATGAGACTGTTAAGGTCATGGTCTGAAATACACTAGTGTCATCTGCAAAACAAAGTAATTTATAACAAAAAGAAAGTATCATTAATATAAAAAATAATAGTAAAGGAAATTTTAAATTTGGGTTATTTTAAGTTAATTCATTTTTCCTTTTATAGTTTTTATTTATATTCATTTTAAATCATATGTACGGTCTCGCTTTGTTTGGCACAGAATGACCCGTGCCATTCTTGTGCCATAAAAATACAACCAACCAACCATTTCAATAAGTTTTTAATGCACAAAATAATTATTTTCTGGGTTTCTGCTAGTTATTGTCACTTTTGTGTCAGAAACTAGTTTCTGCCATACTGGTTTTAACTGCCTGGGCAGAAACTTGCCAACGTTGTTCCTATTAGACCTGTTTTATTTTCTTCTACAGATAACCATATCTAATAAGGGAAAAACATTTAGTACTAACAATTACCAGAATTCTTTGCCACTCAGTTTCATTATTTTCAAGCTTAACCTAACTCTCAACAAAATTTAACCATACATCCAATGTTCATTTTCAAATGACACAGAACCAAACCAAAAGGGTTAAGTCCATTTAGATGCAATAAACTGTCACCCTTAAAGTAGAAAGACTATTTGAGCACCAATATGTATGTAATGCCCTTGTTCCTAGGAACAAGGTAGGCCACATAAAGTTTCAAGGTTCGAACCACTCTACTTTAAACAGAAAGTGAGCCACTAAAGATGTACAAAACAATAACTTATTTAATGCACTCATTGAAATCTAGCAATAAATGGCACATCATAAAATTTGCAAAACTGCTGATAAGGCAAGTAATAACAACAGATGGACAAAATGAGAAACTGCAATAGGAAAAAGTGTTCCTTCTTCAAAAAGCGTGAATGTTTTTTGCATGCAAATAAATGGAACGTTTGATTGCTATGTAATTTTTCTATATTGTGTGTTTTATGTTGGAAGTTTAATTTAAAAATACAATGCTTCAACAGCATTCCCATATTCCCAATTGACAAGCCGAGCTGCTACTGTTCCTACAATCTTTGGTTTAAAGTTCATATGCGAGGCATTCCTTTATGACAGCTATTGTAAGTGTATTCACCTTAAGACAGTTGTGTTAATGCAAGAACATAGGTATATCTATAGTTTTTAATTGTGCACTATAGTTATTAACTATTGTAAAGCATTTTCAATTTACTATAGTTGTACATTGACAACATAACATTCACTATGAAAACAAAACTACAGTAGAACTTCTATTATCCAAATCTGCATCAGTAAATCAAACTTTCTAAATAATTCAAAATGCAGCAATTCAGAGGTCTGGCATCATCTTTAGTATTAATTATCAGGTGGTTGCATTGAAACCCACTGGTTTTTTTTTAGCTTTTTTCGAATGTTTATTTTTGTAACAAAGCTCATACTATATTAGTCAAAATATTTGCCTTTGGAAGCTGTCACATTTTCTAATTTTTCTGGTAGAAGTTGAATGTCACAATGATTTTTTTCTTCTTTAAGATATCCTCAGCAATCCATTTTTCAACTTCATAATTAATGAAGCGAGTGTCTTCCATAACATGCTGCATTAAGTAGAACAAATGGTAAGCAGGTGGGATGAGTTCTAGAAAATATGCTGGGAGTGGGAGAACCTCCCATTCAAGCTCCATCAGTTTCTATTTAACAGCTGAAGCTACCTGATGCCTAGCGTTATCATACAGAAGAGTAACTTTTCGATGATTCAATGCAGTAGATGGTTGTTTTTGCATCAAATTGTTATTCAAATGCTCGTTGTTTATGATGTTCGGCAATGACTATTTCCGTAAGTTTTAGCAGCTTAGAATAAACCATATCCTTCATATCCTATAAAATGCACAGCAATGCTTTATGACCTTGAATATTTCACCATGGAGTCGACATTGATGGTTTGGCAGGATCAACCCATGATTTTTTGTGTTTCGGATTGTCGAAATATATCCATTTTTCATCACCTATCAAGATAGCCACAAGAAACTTTTCTTTCTTTGCATTATGAGCAAAGAAAGGGTGTTTAACCAATTGGTAATGGCATTTTGGGTCAATATGTGACGGCCATTTTCCTTCTTTGTATCTTTTTCATAGCTTGCAAACATCGTAAAATAGTGGATTTCTCAACTTCTAGTTGTTCAGTCAGTTCTTTAAGTGTTTGAGCAGAGTTTCCCTCCAATAGCGCATGCAGTTGTTCCACCCACCCCTAGCATTTTGTCGATTGACCAGGCCGCTGTTTGTCATGAATGTCAAAATCACCACTTTTAGATTATCGAAACCAATCTCAACATACTATTATATATTTCCGATGGAGCTGATTCATCCTAAGTTTTTACAAGCAATTTATGAGGTTCTGCTGCACTTCTACCTAAATCAAAGTAGTGTAGAAATACACATTGGAAAAACAACTTACCATGTTCCATTTTATTTGGTTGTGTAAAGAAACCCCAGTATAAACAACGGATGATGTCTGTTATCTGAATTTTAGTGGAAAATGTTCAAACTTCCAGCTGGCATAACTAGCAGCTGTAACAGCCCACACAGTATACAGCTAGAGCCATCTACATATAAACAGCAGGTTTTAATGCAACCACCTAATGAAAACTTGTTTTTACAATTATATTATTGATATACATTTAACAATACAATTATATTATTGATATACATTTAACAGAAAAGGAATGTTTCGAAGATCGATACGTCTACGAGGGAAGGAGCATATGCGTGCGGTAGCTAGGGGAGACGATTCAAGCCAGTTGGCTGAACATGTCTTCAGAGAGAGTCACGAACCAGATTGGCATTCGATGAAAGTATTACATCAAAATGTGACGAATCTGGGGAGTAGACTTTTTCTGGAATCATGGGAAACCTACGGTTTGAGGAGTCGTGCAATAAACACTGCAAAACCTCTACCAGAACCTTACAGGATTTTTGCAAAACCTCGAGTTGGGGGTGTTCATCTGACATCGTCGGGTGCGGGGGCTTTCCCGGCGAGGGTTTCCCCAGCTGGAAATGCTCCGCACCAAATGGCGTCAGATGGGGATTCCCAACATGCGGGTATATAAGCTTAGGACTTTCACGAACTCTTCATTCTGCCTTCACTTGACAAAGGGAGCAGTTGGCTCCCGAAACGTCGTGTTTTTAAACCTTACGCCAGTGTCGAAATAACTGTTTGTTATGGAATCTCCTGGTGAAACTCTGTATTGTTTCGTTAAGGAATGTTTTATTTTAAAAATATGCTTCCCTTATATATCCCTGAATTTTACCATGAAATTATTAAAAATCTTACAAACAATTAAAATGGAGTATTGTTTGATGTAATTTTGATTGTCTTCACTTTGCAGCTCTGTCACTGAGCTTCTTTAATAGCATTAGTTCTTGCGAATCACGTTTGTGCTGCTCCGACCATACTATATCTAATCTTAACCTAATCTATCTGTATTAGATAGGGGGGGGGAGAAATTTCAGGTCCTAATGCACTAGCCAAAGACAAAATCCACTTGCCACTCTTTATCATGTAAAAAAATTAATTTGGTATGTATTATATAGTATTTATCTGTCATGCATTAATGAATATTAGTATATCTGCCTGTCTGTATCAAAATACCACACAACAATGGCATCCACTGTATTGAAATTCTGTAGTGGTGGTCTATTCAGAGCAACTACAAGATGATCATTCACTTTATCAGTTTTTAAAAAGTTCTGATACAAAGTTTTAATCCTATTAAAAGAAATGTAGGAAGCGATAACCGAAGCCTTGTTCGTCTTTTAATTAAATTAAATTATGACAAAAGCCTCTTTTAGCTTCAGATGTACTCGAGGAAAGAATCATAAAATGCAATACTCTCTCTTTGCTTAAATTAGAAAACAATGAAGCTGATAGAGATTTTGCCATCAAACACTATCAAGCAGACTGGCATGATAATTCATGCAAATATTTCATGATGTTATACGTAAGAAATATAATTTTTTATTTGAGGGGGCGATGATGAAAAATCGGAGATGGTCTACTTTTGAAATCACGCTATGCACAAGGTTAAAAATTAGGAACTGAAAGTTAGGCAATATCATCTAACACTTTCTTTAGTTGCCAAAACGTTTTACTTGGGTGCAATTACAAAAAAAAAAGTCCTGTCAAGAAACTGTAATTGAACATTTTTATGAAGCTGCCTTTTCATGGAACTTGCGTTATTTAATATCACCCCCTCTCCAAGCAGCAGGGCCTAGTCAGAATCGTCAAACCCTTGCCGTCCCAAAAAATTAAATTTCGGGGAAAACATAGTAGCGTTTACGAGGAATTTTATGCTAAAATACGATTTTGTCGATCCGGCTCCTCAAATGCGTCAGAAAATCGGGCAGTATGTGGAGGTGTTATGATTATCTTGTGTACATTATGCAAAGATAAAATAACGATGTTTTTGTGAATTATTTTATTTCACAACAAGATGCTTATTCCAAAGTTTTATGTTGTAGGGGATGGGGGGGGAAACTGTTTCACGAAAATTTTCAAAATTTCAAGTTAACGAAAACGGGAGATGCGCTTTCGAGGGGAAGTCAGATTGGCGGAATTTTGTGGACTAAAATTACAAAAAAAAAAACCCTGCAGCCTTTTTAAAATTTTTTGCTGTGGACACTTGTCCATATACCTATAAATTCGAGAATTCCACCCCCCCAACCCAAATGTAATGAAACATCATAGAAAATGTAGGGATGGACGCTTATTGGGAATTTTCTGCTAAAAGAAATAAGAATTCGTCGATCCGTCTTCAGATGTGACTATGACAAAATATTGCGGAGTACCCGGGAGGGGGGGGGTGGTCTCAGATTACCTTATGTGCATTATTATAATATATAACATTTTTTTATATAAATTTATTTTATATGGCGTCGAAATTTTTTCCCGGTGCTTGCAGGTGGGGGGATGGACGCCTTTCCAGCGAAAGCGAAATGACTGAAGTCAAAGACAGATCGCAATTAAAAAAAAAAAAACCTCTTCCATATTTTTTTTTCCCCTCCTAAAATTTAGTGAATTGGGCATTTTCCCCACCATGCCTATTTATAAATTTGGTTTCGATCGCGCAGGATCACAATTTAAAATATTATGCACATATATACACTTAGCCAAAGAAACTTTACTATAGTTTTCGTTTTGTGTAGCTTTCGTGATCGAAAATTTATAGCAAATTTAAAAATCGGAAATGAGCACGAAGCCAAAGAATATCATTAAACCATTTCTAAAGATCTTTCTCGTATGTGGAAAAGAATACGTTGAGATGCTAATGAAAAACTAGGGGAGGGAATCAAGGTATCATAGTTGGCCACAGTTCACTAGTTTACAGACCGTGGGCCCCCCCACCTCCCAACAAGAGCGACAATGATTTTCATCTTGCGACGTGCATTGGTGAGATCGGTAGAAGGAAAAATAAAGGATTGAGCAATCGAAATTTGCATTATATAAACAATAAAAATTGAAAAAGTTAGATGTAAAAAATGACTGGGTCAGAAATCTCGGTCATTGAAACGAAATTTACAGGTGCAAAATACAACTAACTATCACTAATTTCAAACCCAGGCTGCAGGGGTTGCACTGGTTCTCCCTGCTATTTTTCTTCATGTCCCATGATCGCGGAAAGCACAGACAAGAACCAGTATTCAAATTAATCACTGACCTACGTCATGTATTAATTCTCATACATATGCTGAGAAGTGGGGGGAAGGGAGTGATGTTTAATGTTCGGATTGCTTGATTATTCTGTGCCTCTGCATATTTATACTGCAAGGAAATCGCAAAAATATAGCCTTTTTTTTAACCATAATTCAATGAGAAGTTTTACTCGCCAACAAGTTTTCAGTTGTCCCTGGCGACCGGAAATTTCGCACCCTGACATTTTCTAATGTGAAACAAACACTGGCATAATTCGACAGGGCTAGGGATGATTTAGCCACCCCCTATATGAAATTTACACTATGTTAGCAGACTATAACCACTTAGAATTTGAGATTAAATTACGCTAATGGGTATACAACAATCTGTTTTTTTGTAATTTGGAATGATTTATTTTTTTTAACAATAAATTGCATTCAAAGCTCCTCTGATTGCACAAAATAATAAATAATAATCATGTTTTTTTCTAAAGAATATTTATCATGCCAATCCATGATATTTAAGGAAAACACTTCCTTAAACTCCTAACTCGTCAAAATTTTAGATTTTCTAGTATTTCTCTTTTTATGGTGCCAAACTGTGGAATTCATTAAATCCTGAGCACTATGAAAACATACAGGTAATGTGTTTGTCTAAAATTATGCCGTTAACTGAGGTTCGATTCTAATGGTGTCTTTTTTTTTCCCCATTATAGTCAGGGGTTTGGTTCCTTGGGCAAAGGGTTGATTCCTTGGAAAATTGTAGGTTCCAGTGTAGCATGACCTTAGCTGTGCTTGCACCATAAAACACAAACATTCATTAAGCCCTGACATGACTTTTATAAACTGAATTAATTCCACAAAATATGGAATTCATAAAATCTCCTTCGGGGATGTTGGTTGTACTTTTACGATGCAAGGGTCATTCTGTGCCACCTTTGGAATGTAACAACAAAAATACATATACAGGGTGAATTTACTTGACCACACTTCCAGTACATTTTTAAAATCCTTACGTTATCAGCCCATTTGTAAATCATTGTTGGGTTGAAAAATGGAATTTTATGGGTTTGTTTTTTAATTTTTCGGGCAAACTATATTTACTGATTCGGCCAATCATGGGTTAGTGGAGGTCAACCTTATTTTTAAGATAACATGCCCACTTGGTGCGATATTAAACGTATGAGTCAAATTAGTGCAAGGTTTATTATGGCAGTATTTCATTCCATTTGTGATGAAAAAATAGGTTTAGTTATTAGTTTTATGACCATTCAACTCGGAATAGACTGGAACTGAATGAATTCATGTTTTGGATTGGAGTTGTTCCAGGAACATGGCAAATTCTGTCCCTGACCCTCCAAAATGGAAGACTGTGCCTGTCCGTGCTTGCAATTTAGCATAAGTGCTGTCACGGTTTATCTACAACAGCGATTCGCTGTATTTCTACCAGTACAAATGCTGAAATGAAATATATTATTAAATATAAATTTCATTTACAAAACAGTCTGTTACTTTCCCATTATTTTGTAAAACTTTGACAATTTGATTTTTAAAGTTTATTTCTTCTGTGTACAGGGACAATGTCATGTTTTTAGAAGAAAATTCCTCAAAAAAGCATCTAAACCACATTAAATATATTTATAGTCTGTTCCATGTTATCCTCACACGAGTAAATAGAATACAAGCGATACTTTGTGACAGAATTTTCGAAATAAAAATGAATGCTTCTCTTATGCACAAACTGAATTGCAACTTGCAATGGGATTATAAATATTTTCTGCTATGACTTTCAGAAATAAAATAAAAAGAATATAGAACTTCAATTTAACAAATAGAGAAAAAAATAACTTTACAGCTACTTCAAAATCTAATACGTTTAAATCTTCCTTCAATGTAATCGCTGTATGACTGGACGTATTCTAAACTTTTAGAATACGTCCACATGTTTGCTTTTCACATTTTTCGACCAACTAGCTACCTCGCCACGTGTTGCCAAAAAGGTTTCAATTGGCTCTATTTTAACTACCTTTTAATATTTAATTTATCGATTTCCATGGGAATATAGCTGCTAATTTTCATACATTAAGGATTTTAATGTGTCTACATTAAGCTCAATTAAATTCGTTAGATTTGGCATGTGAGCTCACAGGGGAGGGAATTTACTTGTGAGTTTTCCTGACTTTCTCAGTCTGTAATGTAAATATGAGCCAATCTCCTAAAAATTCCTCCAATGAGGCAATCCTCTCTCTAAAGGGGGTGTGCCTACATGCTTCCCCCACTTCCCAGGTCCTGTAATAACTTGAGAAAAGCAACAAAAATTGAATATTATATTCAAATTTAGCCTTCTTATAAAGACCGAAGTATAGGAGGGGGCAACATAGGGTGAAGTCCGGCCCAGACTTGTGGTGAGGCCCGGACCACAAATAATACGTATTTTTGTACGATGCAAAAAACAATCTAGACTTTGTGCCTGTGGAAATCGTAACGTGTCTTATGTTCAGTGTTTTTATTAGATAAAGTGAAAGAAAATACAATGTTTCAGTAACGTACGCAAACATTTTTTTAAAGAGTTATGGGTATACTAAAAAGGGGGGGAGAGTTTTGGCAATCAAAAATTTAATTGTGTACAAGAAAACAAATGCCCAAAGGGGGGGTGGTTATAACCCCACCAACTCCTCTCCCGTGCACTATTACAAATAGTTTTTGTTACAATTACCAAATGTTCAGGGCCAGACATGAACTGAAGCCATCCCCCCCCCACCACCACCAAGCCAAGCAGTTTTTAAACACAAGAAGATAAAAATGCTACTACTAGGTTGCAAAAAAAGTGCTCACGAACTTGATTTACAACTTTGTAATAATTTTACGAAAGACAGTGTTTGCGCTTTGGAGCCATTGATTAGTTGTAATGTCATCAATCAGATAATAACAATTATTAACGCTGTATTAGGGTAAAAGGTCACTAAATTAAAAATTTACAGGACGGTGCATAAGCATTCCCAGAAAGTAGGCGGCGTAAGTTTATTTAGTATTTCATCTAAAGCGAAATAGGATGCAATGCCTGACGAAACTATTAAATGCCTTGCCCTTCAACTTGTCCGCCCTTGTGCCCATATGTCCCACCCAACCCTCGGAAAATAACGCACCATCCTTCCCCGATGATGATTCAAATTCCCACGTTAGAATCCAAAACGCGTGATGAAATTTGTTGATTTATAAAAATTTTGTACTTCATTATTTCATTTTCGTAATAACACTGATGGTTTTGGCAAAATGAAATTGCTGACGAATATTTGTAAATAAAGCACTGTTACTAGGTTTGTAGATTTTCAACCACGGACTACTGCGATAAACGTTAGCGGTTCCACGTGTTTCTCGGGTAAATTTCTGTTAAAATCAGTCTTTTTGTCTTTATGCTCTGAACTAAGCATGTTTTACATCCCTATTTTATGAAGCTTACTTGTAATATAGTATAGGATATTGGTTAACTAAGTTATAGTTATGATATTATCATATATATTATGTTATAGTATGGTTATGATATTATTATAGATTCGATCTTGTCCTCATTCGTCTAGTAGGTCAAGACACCGCGGGGACCCTGGTTCGGGTCCATGATAAGGACGGTGCCTCTTTTTCTCCAAAAACAAAAAAAATTAAACTAAATATACATGGGTGGCAAAAGTTATTGCATAATAAATTCCCCCCCACGAAAAACTCACAAAAATCTCGCCCCCGAGGCTTTTCCGTGTTGACCATTATTTGGCAATTGTGTTATCCCTGTGAAGGGTAATATCTTGCATAGTGAAGATGGCTTCCAAAGTCGCCAAATTGTGCTTACTCTTTGCTGATAGTATAGAAACAATGAAAACCGTATCTTGGAAAAATAAACAACCCAGCAGTTACACGTTATCGCCTATTGGTTAAACTAGTCCAAACAGTTAACAGGTGGCTATTTCAAAACGTTTCCGAAGTGCGCTTAATTAAATTCACCATGTATAATGTATACAGAGTGGTCATAAAAAGTTTCCCTATATATGAGCCCCTAGCAACCATGATTTTTAACAAATCTGAATAAAACATGAGCTTTAGACATTTCAAAGAATGCACACAAGAACTGTGTAAATAATATGAATCTAGCTCTCACAGTTATGGTTACAATTAAAAAATTTCCAATGGTGACACTCATTTTCTATCACAATATAATTAGTATTGTAAGAAGACAAAAATAGCGTTAAAATTTTACTAACTCTAAAAATGACTGCAATAACACTGTCAAAGAAGAGTGTGACTGTCAAAAGAGGAAAGACATCAAACAACAACAATGGGGCACGTAACTTGAATCAGTCACAAGCAGTCTTCAGATTCCCTCGATTCCTTTCATCCAAACATGTATGTTTCCTTTGATCATTTAATTAGGAGTATTCTCTAATTTATTCCTTTTTTTTTTAATTCAAGTGAATCTGATGTTCTCAGTTTTTGTAAAGTATTCCTGTGCGTTTCCTATATTTTCCTTTTTGATGCAATTAATGTTTTTTGTTTGTTTTTTATTCATTCGTTTGTTAGAATAACACCTTGGTGACAGAATAATCTCACGTAATTTTCTGTTTCCATGGCTAGCATGGTCTCCTGACCTAAAACAAATGGATTTCTGACTATAGGGATATTTGGAATCCAAAGTGTGCAAGGAGAATCGTGAAACTTTGTCGGACTGAAAAGAAGCTATTAAAAGGGGATTTTACTTATTTGTTCAATGTTATATGCATCAGTAATGTCTGCAATATCCCATGTGTAATGTGTCATCACCTGTAACAGCTGTCATGTAGAGCATCTGTAATAAAAGTAAATGACTGGATTTTTCCGTTCTTTATATATTTTAAGCATTTTTATTAATTTTCACATTTTCAGTGTGGGAGATTTCAAGTATTACGTAAGCACCTTGTGGGGAGGATTGCTGTTGTGTTTATTTTCCTACGTTGGTCAATGTTAATTTTTGCTTACAGGGAGGAGGGGATTGAAATGGCCAAAATATTGCTTACGTAATACTTGAACACTTCCTAATCAATAAATCTGAATTTAAATTTTGAGTGGTTTTAAGCATATTTTTAAATTCCCCCACACCCCAACTCCATGATTGAATTTCAAATTATGGCTCTTCTCCACAATGGACATGTTTGAAGAGCTGTAGCTGCATGTAGACTTTACATAATCGCTTTCCTAGAAACTCATAAGCATGAAGCGTAATCTGGCTAGGGCAAGGGGGCACTTTCCCCCCCCAGTTTTTTTAGAAAAGAGGTAAAATCATACCTTTTCCCCATACAATTTTGGGTTTTTGTTTCTCCCCCCCCTTAGTTTACGTTATATTTAACCCTCAAGTTATGCTTAATCATAGTAGTAATGCATTTTCATGTCATGCCATTAACCTGTGCTCAATTTTAATATCATAGAATGACCATACCCTTTTCCTGCCTATCATATCAATAGGGATTTGGATTTTTTGAAAACTGTAGATTCTGGTGCAATGTGGCCTTATTAATTGTAGCATTTAACATTGGTTGGAATGCAAAAAATACACTGGTTTCCATAAATTAAGCAACAAATGGAAAAAACGTGATAACTCATAATATACAAAAAAATTTGGATGAAATTTGGTGAAAATCTTTATCATACCATATGTAACTGAAAGAAACATGTGATACAAAGCATTTACGTTTTGTATAAGCTATATAAATAAAAAAAAGTCAGAAATACAGGTGTCACAATGAAATAGTAAAAAGTATCTCAATACAAAATGTGGTTACCTCAAACAGTAATACAGGCCCGACAGCGTTGTTCCATGCTGCTAATGATGATGTCAATGAGTTCCGTTGTTAACAATGCCCATCGTTCACGCAAAGCAATTCTAAGCCCCTGTCGGGTTTGGGGAGGGGGTGGAGGCCAGCAACACGCCTCTCGAGAGCATCCCAAACATGCTCTATGGGATTCAGGTCGGGAGAGCGTGCTAGCCATTGCATTTCGATTATAGTCTCTTCTTCAATTTACAGCTGCACGAGACGAGCTGTGTGAGGGCGGGCATTATCTGCCTGCAGTACAAATGTATCGCCAATAGCAGCCGCATACCGTTGAACAACGGGGTCCATGATCTCGTCTCTATACCTCTGAGCCTTAAGGTTTCCATGTAGCACCAGAAGTCAGTACGTCCGCCTAAAGCTACGCCTCCCTATACAGGCAAAGTACCTCCACCATATGTGTCCCTTTCTTGCATAAGAGAGGGCTGATATCGAGTACCAGCCTCTCTCTTTCGAGAATCACTCTTCAAAGCAAATCTCGACTCATCCGTGAAAAGTACAGACCTCCGCTGATTTCGAGTCCAGTTCACATGCATACATGCCCAATTCAAACGTCCCCTCCTGTGGTGAAAAGTTAAGGATACACATAATACTGGTCGCCTAGCATACACTCCTCCTTCATGTAGCCTTCTGCGTACAGTCGAGGCTGATACAGTCCTTCCTGTAGCTGCAGCAAGCCCAGATCTGAGATGAGTCGGAGTAGTAATCCTGTTTCGCCTTATGGAATGCCACAAGTATTGGGCACCTGAGGAGGTTATAACTCTTGGCCTACCTTCACTGTATCTTCGGGAGGCTGAATTCCTGGTTCGGAACTGTTGCCACACTCTGCTGACCACAAAACGGTCGGCGTTCAACCATCTTACATCCGCCTGCCGTTTACCAGCTTCAAGTCTGCGTATAGCTGCGTAATGTAATTCTACTGGCAAATGACGTTTCGACATCATTTTTACAAATTGGCTATCTCAAAATCTCTTCATTTACCATCGCACATTAATTGGCGACTCATTGCAAAATAGCTAGTTTTAAGCTTTTTCGCATTTGCATAAATCGACACCAGCGCCACTCATTTGCATCCTGTATATCGATGCTATATGCTCTTGCCAGTAACATATGCAAATTTCGTGCATTTTGAACTACATTTGGCCAAATTATCACGTTTTTTTCCATTTGTTGCTTAATTTATGGAAACCAGTGTGTATAAAGAATTTTTCTCATATGCCATTAATAAGTTTAATTTTATTTTCACTCTGCTTTTTTTTTTTTCTACGTATTTCCTTTTCTTGATTTTTCTTTATTCCTTTAACCTTTTTGTTAATTTATTGCTTTCCTTCTTTTCGTTAACCCTACTATATTTACTCCCTTTCTGCTTTTATACTTTTTTTTTTATTTTCTTACCTTTTCTTTTTAACTAGTGTGAGATTTTACTAGTTATGGTAAGCCCTAGTCAATCGTACTCTTTGGTCCTGTTAGCTGTGTTTTCACTGCAAAACGCAAACAAAAACTTTAGAATCCAAATGAACAGAATATATAATCTTAAAAAATAAACCATAAGATTATTATTGAGGGCCCTGTGGTGACACAATGTGGTAATGCACTCGTCTAGTGTACCGTTAACTCGGGTTCAACTCCCAATGGTGCAAAGAACACTTACTCAGATAGCTCACTGCACATTGTAGTCCGGGGTTTGGTTCCCTAGGCCATAAGAGGTTCGGATTCCTCAGAAAACAGTAGGTCCCGGCGCAGCATGACCATTGTAGTCTTTGAGCCGTAAAACCACAAATTGATTATTATTGAGTTGTGTGTATAATTTCATTTAAAAATTATAAAATTCGTTGGGAAGATTTACTTATCAAATCTTTCGTGGTTATGTTATTAAAAATCTTACTTGAATATCAATTTCTGTCAAGTTACTAGTGGTTTGAACTAGTTTCTGACCCTTAATTAGGAACATACAAGTTTTGCATTATATCCAGGTTGTTTTGGCCACTTCATTTAATCTAGCTCCAGATTTTAGACATTTAGTGCAGTGTATTAAAACTAAAAAACACTAATTTTTTTTTTTCATATAGAATTTTTCAAATATATATAAAATAGAATTTAAAAATACTGTTATTCGTAGGTTTTTTTTTCTTTCAAATATTGAAATTTTCTTGTACTACAAATGTTTTTTAAAGAAAAGAAAATAAAACAAGTTACATTCTGCTTATATTTTTATTTACAAAAACCAAATATGCTATTGCAAGAAATTTTGAAGCATAAGCCAATAAAAATCCATTAAATGCAAAACCAAAAAACGACTATTGCAATGTCAATGCTAAAATGTCTTTTGTCAAAAGTTTTAAAAAATTTACATTTTGTAATAACACGAAAAAGTCAAATATTCCAGTACACATTAAAGCAGAAAATCGGATGGACGATATGAAAAATCCGAAGGAAAAAGCAACATCCGGCCTAATTTGGTAATAAACTGGATGAATCGTTCCTCAGCATCAAGGTTTATGCGCATTTCCCGGAACACTCGGTACTTCAAAAACTCCTCAAAAATGGGAAAGTGTTCCACGGTCACATTGTTGTATTGGGTGTAGCAAAGGTATAGGATGGCTCTTCTATCGGCCACAGTACGCATGACAATAGCTGGAAAATTACGAACGACATTTGGAGTAGTTAAGTACGGGCATCCGAGTTCAGCTTCGTACCCTCGGGAACGGACAGTGGGTACGCATCGAAAGATACGCCTTTCACATGGTCTTTCACCATTGTCGTCAACAAAATCATTTATGTGTAGAACTGTTAGGACAATGACACCTGCTCTCTCCGCAAAGTGTTGCATGCAATAATGGCATACTGTTAAACTGAACTGTCGTGGAAGGTAATCTTCTACTTCACAGAATAACACAGTTTGATCGGCATTTACAATAAGACGGAAAACCTCACGTTTTTCTGGATCATCCTTTCCTGCTACTTTAGATTTTTCATCAACGACAGAACAAACCTTCGCCCTAGCGATGACCGTAGCCTCGTCATCGTATAAATGGCTATTTACGAAAGCAATTGAAATTTCGCCGAATGCAAAAATGCCGAAATTACACACTACGCCTTGGGCTCTTTCATCATCTTCAAACACTAACTCCAGTTCTTCATTAGGGTTAGGAAACTCGAATCCGAACAATTTATCGTAGTCATAATGATATCTCGCCATTTTAAATTTCTTCAAACGAATACAACTTGCTTCAAGTAATCGTAAAACAACGGACACAGTTGAAGTAAACAAGACCAGAGTGAAAGAAAACTTTAATCTTCGTGCACCTTTGAATCACTTTCACATTCCCAAATTTTTAATATGGCCAACAGTTACATAACTCACATAATATGATTGAGGACAATAAGATAATTCGCGGAAATGTCACCAGGTGGCAGTACTTACACATGAACGTTCGTGTTTTTTGAGTTGGGAATATTGTAATTTTTTCCAAATTATTATTTAAGATTTTTTTTTTAAACGTCGTTTTGTTCTTCTACCAATATTAAATTAACTTTACTTTCGATTTATTATATGCATTTGTTTAAAATAGAACGTTTATAAAAAAAAATTCCGTGATCCTGTAGTTCTAGATAAAATTGGGTTTAAAAATTAAAGAAAAATTAGCCTTTTTTCTTGCTGGTGTTTTCTAGGCTCGTAATTGCCCGTTAACGGCCGGCGTTCTACGAGGAAATTCATTGAGCATTATTTTGCTAGAAGATGGGAAATTTCGGTGCTGCCTTTCTCATCTGGTTCCTGAGCAATGATATGTGTTCCGGTGCTATGAATATGTTGTGGTTGCATCTGGAAAAGTAATCTGTTGGGGTGATTAGTGATATTAACTATTCATAGTGCCTTCTAGGTTGACCCGTTGGAATGATTTTCGAGAACGAATGAAGTTGTTAGGTAATGTTGGTATTGACTGTGTGTTCTGGGAATACACCGCCCCTTCATTGGCCAACCTTCCCGAACTAATTTACTGCATAATTAATGAATAATTTTTATGTAACGTGATATTACCCTCCACAGGGTTAACACAATTGCCAAATGGTCAGCACACAAAGCCACTGGGACGTGTTTTTTGTAATTTTCGTGGGGATTTTATAAATAATTTCTGCCATCCACGCTTATGCTTCAACTAGAGCTTTATGTAAAGGAGAAAAAGAGACATCGCCCTAACCCGGAGTCGAACTGTGTACCCAATGTATAACTCGTTGTGCATCTACCTGCTCGGCCACCAGGACAAGAACTATGCTCCTTTTCTTCGTATTTAAGGTATTATCCTCCACAGAGTTAACACAATTGCCTAAAATTTCCTTAGGCACAAAAACATCTAATCAGGAAGGGCGTCATTGTAAGATGATAAATAGTATTTTTTTTTATACAATGCATTAAGATAAATTACTAGATGAATAAATCCATTAACAGGGCAATGTTCAGGGAGTGTGAGCTGGGCGGTCGTCTCTGGCCGTTAAAAAAAATGCAGTACAAGGACCATGAAATACATTTTCAGCGGCCCTTATATACTTCCCCGGAGTATTTGGTCAATTGACCTAGTGTGTGTGAAGTTGTATTTCCCATAACGCTCATGAAGCAATGTTCTAGTATTTAATAACATTGAAGGTTTTTTTTTCTTTTGGTCAATGTTAATCTGAAGCAAATAATTACTTTAACCTTTTAATGTATTCAAAATATTGCATATATTTCAATTCTAGGGGGCAACTGACACCCTGCCCCCCCCAACGACGCCCATGCATTGTATTAGTTTTTCTTTATGTTTATAATGCTGCAGTAGATATAAATAAAACCCTTTCATTTATGCATAACATCGAAGTTACGTAAGTAATGCCAAGTGATTGATATTGTGGCATGGCAACACTCGGTTTTTGCGCGTTTGGTTTATTTTGATAATCTTAATGTTGTTACATCAGCACATGCTCGCCGACGCCTATGTGATGTTCAGCTTAAAAGGGTTGCGTCAAACGAGCCGTCGCAGACGGTCTAGTGAGTGAGTGATTTGAGCAAGAAGGGTAGTAGGAAGGGTGGCCACCGAAGGTGGCAGCGCTGTAATCCCAGCGCAGACGGACTATGTGTCACTTTTGCAAAGTAGGTGGGTGGGAAGGGTGGCCGCCGAAGGTGGCGGCGCTGTGATCCCAGACAGGACGCTTGAACAGCGTAATCAGCCGCCGAGGCGGCTGAGTTCAGACGGACTAGATTGTGCCGGATTAGCAGTTAACGCCAATAGTTGGGTTCTACCCTGTTTCGCCGAATGAGTTTCTTAAAAAAAGGGGCGTCATCGGTGGGCTGGGGAGAAAAGGGTGTACCTTAACTACGTAAGGGGAGGTGCTTCGTATTACTCCTCCCACATAATTATCAACTACGTTTTTATCGATAATCTATTTAATAATCGATGATTTTATTTAGTTTTCAAGTTATTATAAAAATATACCCATATTAATTTTATAATTTATTTATATTACTTACCTGATTCTCGAAAACTATAAATACTATGATTACCAATTTGAACCAAAACTTTGGAATGGATTACCAGAGGAATTCAAAAATTGAAAAATAAAAAAAATGGCAAAAAAAACATAATGAAGGAATGAGTGATTCACAATTAGTTGTGTGTCATCTTTGGAATCAGATTGTAATCTTAAGGTCCCATGCATGTTATATCCTTGCTGATATTTTCTTGAGACCTTTCATTGTAGAGTCTAATATGACGTACTTTTAGTATATATTGTCTGTATTTTCGCTGTAGCAACACAGTATATTGTTATTATGACTTTACAAATGAAGAATAAATAAAGCAATGATTTCATTTATAAAACGGCTGATTAGGTGTATATATAAAAGAATGGTATATGAATTTTATTTTTAAAACTTTCAATAAGTCAATTCAGAATTTGCGTCCAAAATTTGAACATTTTAATGGTTAAGAATTTATATGAATTTTAACACATCGAGTTTGAACATTTTCCGTGGCTAGGCGCGGTTTCAGATTTTTTTTATGGGCGGACCCTCATTGGGGTAACTGACTGGGGACCGGTGTTTTTCCCAATGGCGTGCCAAAAGGGATAGCTGTCCACCGTAAGTGTCACAGAAGAGGGGGAGCGTCATTTTCGTACATCAGCTTTAACGAATATAAATCAAATCCTCCATTAACGGACACCTCTGAAGTACAAAAACCTCCGAATAAAAAACATTTGATTTTTGCCTTTAAAAGCCAGGCTCCTATTTAGGCCCTGATTATCGCACGGACCCGCGGGGCCCCAAATTTGGTGGTGGGGGGTTCAACATTCAAAAATGTTTTTTCCCTTGGATTAAAAATTTTCAACATTTCCTAAATTAAAATTGAGGATTTTTGTGTATCACGAAGGAATAAACCTTTTACACATTATATACTCTGACCCCTATATATGTTATAAATATACATTTATCCATTAAAAAAATTGCGCCTAAAAACAGCTCTATTGCAATTATATATGAAAAAAAAAACTCATCTTTTCACATGTTGATAACTGTTAAAGCTTTTTACCTTTCACGAAAAATAACCAAAATATTTGGGTTGGCCTTGGCCCACCCGCTAAAACCGCCACTGTTCCTTTAAGAAATTCTTGTCGGGGAGGGGGGGAGATAGGCAAGAAACGTTCCCTTTTATTAAAACCTTAATACAAGGACGAACCCAGTAACTCATTTCAGGAGCACAGGATGCAAAGTCTTGATCCAAAGTATAATGAAATTTTAATCTCAAAAATACTTCATTACACAATGTTAAAAATTTTATTTTGGGAGGGGGGGGGTAGTCCGGACACCTCCCTAAATATGTCTTTGTTGGAATTTATTAACATTTGTCTCATAACACGTCCCCATGGAAAGAGGATTCCCACCCCCCCCGAAATATGCCCTATAAAGCAGTTTCTGAAACGTTTTCACTTGCAATTCCTCTCATTTAATTATAAAAGCAATATGGATTAAGACTATATATATATATATATGGTTTGTTTGTTTTTTTGTGCCCCCGATACTCTGTTCATGACCCTTCAGAAGTTTGCCTCACAGTTTGAAAAGCCTTCTCCTAAAGAAATACTGGTGGTAATACACTTTCAAGCAGTGTTTCTCCCAGAGCGAGATTTCAGGGGCTGATTACTCATGTACGTATAAAGGCTATATGCTAACATCATTTGCAAAATTCTAGTCCCAGAACCGAAAATTTTCAAAACTCCTCTTGTAGATATTCTGGGTACTAGGATAATATTTTCAACCAAAAAAATGTGCATTAGAAGTTATATATGATAATCATGATATTCATTGCTTCATAATTGCTGATAAAGAGACATTTGTAGGCATGACTATTGCTAGACACCATTCCATGATAAGGAACACCTTATATTACCTTTAATTGCATTCACGTCATATGACAGCGATATCTAGCCATGGACAGGAAAATAACAACAGTACCTATAAATTATGATGGCATGATAATAGTAAGTAGGTTATACGCTTCCATGTGAATTACACCTCAAACACAAATGTATATATTTGGCATGCCCTCCAAGACTTTGCACAGGAGTGCAGTGGAGATTTTCCCCCACTCTTCTTTTAAGGCAGGTTAGTTCTCTTGACTGGGCAAACACTATAATCTTTAACATTCTCTTCTCTTACTAAACTATAGAGAAATGAAAGATAAACATACCCCTTCAGTATTATATTATACTTTTTTCTCCCATAATTGATATTTCTGCGAAGAAATCAGTCGGCGGCAGATTGGAACAAAGATTAGACTAGCGTTTCCAGGAATATTGGCCCATTTTGTATTACATTCGCGTATAATTTCAAAGAAAATCGACCTAAAGAACAAACCCATCAGCAGAGGGGATCCATGGACTTGTAATTTCTGCTTTTCAGCTGTAACATGTTTTCATTATTAACAATAGAAAAAGCTTATAATACATGCCCCGCAATTATGAGAACATGATAATTAATATTTTGAAGTGTATAACAGAACCGTTTTATTTCACATAGGTTGTTTTCTGTGTGTGTATTTATGACCAATATAATTTGGTGAAC
>QLNU02014906.1:0-23720 GCA_006491805.2 Dysdera silvatica
GTCTGGCCTCTCCTGATCTACACTGAAAGAGTTTTGTTATTTGCTATAATGAGCATATCTAAGGTGTTATAATAAGGCAAGTTGTTTAAGGAAAGTTATATAAAACATAAGAAGATAATTCATGTGAAGTTATGAAAGCATGAAAGGAGATTATTAAATGTATCTGTCAGGTTCTTTTTATCATGTGTAAGTTAATATAGAAAATCTTCACACTCAATAACATTCTCGAAATTCGTTTCAAAGATCTCTTTATTTGAACTAAAAAAGCAACAAATCAAACATTTAAAATTTTACCCATATGTAATGGTACTTCTGTTAATGTACATTAAGCAAATTAGGACCACCTGGAACCTATGTCCTTGTTGAATATTAGATATATGTTGACCTTGTTTAGAGGTAACCCGCCTCATATCATTAACTATTCTAGTATGCAACACCACCGCCACTGGTATGTGACTGAGAGCAATAACCTGTTCTATGACATGCTCATGATATACCAGTACTATGATTGTCATTTTCGTCGTGAGCTGAAGTTTGACATGTATGTTTAGCACTACTAATACATGTACCAGAAGGTCAACGTAATTCTGTAATCTTCAGTTATGGTTTACTATTAAGTAACCCATTTGCTTAACACTAAGCAGTTGTCACGTAATCTCTACAGGTTATGAGCCCAGCACGCATCCACTGTACACTGTGAGAATTGGAAATTAGGCAACCACTTGGTAATTGGACAAAGAGATTGGACAGAGAAAAAGATGATGCCATCGTATAGAACAATGCAGATCAAGATGCTAAACTGGGACAACTATGAAATGTGGCAGATCCACATGAAAGCAGTGCTCATCAAAAATGATTTATGGGGATTTATAACAAACAGATTTAAGTCAGAACCAGTGGATGGAGACGAAAGTTTGAGAACCACTTTGTAGATGGATGAAAAAGCAGAGATTCTACTGTGTATTTCTCCCATCAGAATTAAAACAGATAATAGAACTATGCAACATCATATGACATCTGACAGAAATTGGAGATCTATCAATCTAAAGACCCAGCTCAGAAGGCCTTCTTATTGCAGATGCTGATAACACCACAAGATGACAGACACGCATGCGGGTAACATACACACATGAACACCTATGTTTCTTTTTTGACATCGTGTGTAAGTTATCCGAAATGTAAATCCTAACAGACAAAGATTTATTGGCAGTAATGTTACTTTACCGTCTTCCGGCGAGTTTCGAAAACTTCGGATGTGCGATCGAGTATCAAGACGAACTATCGAAACTGGATGCACTTCAAATCAAGATAATCGAAGAAAGTGATACCCAATTGTTGAACACCAAAACTGTTTTTGCAATTTTTTGTTATTTGTTTTGTATTCCGTATTTGTTTTTCTATTAATTGTCTTTTCTTCTTCAACCTTCCTTACTCGATAAAGGGAGCAGGTAGCTCCCGAAATGTCATTGCTATTTAGTTTAATAATAAAAACTACTCCAATGACAAAAATCTTCTGTCAAAATGTTTAAAGGAATTTGATGTCGACGACTGTCCTATTTCCCAAGTAGGATCAAAATTGACCATTGGCTCTGTGGTGTAAAAAGTTTCAATTTTCCATCGCCTTTAACAATGTATTCCATAATTTTTCAGTGATGAGCATGGTTGACCATTGGGAGACTGCCTTTTCCTCAAAATTATTTCAGGGTGTTACCAATTTTACGAGCTTTTAGCAACTGCATTTAGAGATTGAGAAGGGTCTTAGAAGGGTCCGCCCGCTGTTTTTGAAAGTTCTGGGGAAAAGGAGTGGCGTGAAATGCTTTGTACAATTGTATTGTATAAAAGTGGACTATTATTTAACATCCTGAAACGGTGCTTCTCCTGATCAGGCACCTTTAAGCGGGTTGAACCTAGTTGCCTTGATATTTAATAAATTTTTATTGAATAATAATAATAAAAAAAATATATATTAAAAAATATTTTTTGATTACACTTCCACAAAGTGGAACATGACTGACTGAAGCTGATCCATGCATGTACTACATTAAGGATAGAACCTATTAACTTTGTCATATTAACATATGTTTTTATGTCCCAAGATCCAAACAAGGTTAAAAGCCTTGAAAAACATCTCAGTAAAAAAGAGATAAAGTATCCTGGTTTGGTCGAACATTGTTTAGGGACAAATTTTCAGCAGGAAAAAGGAATGGTAGCCATGTACTAACAGAGTTACATCTATGAGTTATCAAAACGCTTCGATATATTAGAAGCCAAACCCGCAGCCTGTTCGATGGATGTTAGTGACTAGTTGCGGAGAGCAGAAAAATGTGAAGAAGGTGTTACTGTATTGGGAGTTGGTTGGGGGGAGCAATATCATGTATTTGACAACCTCTACTAGGCCTATCGCAAATTTGATTAGTCAAGTAAGACAATAGCTAAATTATTTTGATAATTCTCACTGGATAGCAACAAAAAGGATATTACAATATTTAAAGAAAACTCCCAATGTAGGATTAATCTTTAAGTACACTGACGCTCCATTATTTGGATTTACCAACTTCGATTGGGACAATTGTCTTGATGATAGAAAATTATGCATAGGATACTGCTTTATTCTAAGCAGAAGTGCCATAAGTTGGGAAAGTCATGAACAATGTACACTAGCATTGTCATCTAACAAAGTGAAGTATGATAATATATGGCAGTCTCCGATCGTACGAAAGAGGCTATTTATTTGTCAAGACGAATAATAATATAATTAACGAAGTGTAAGGTTCAGTTCTTCAGAGAGTAAACACATTTGTTAACAACACTGGGGCCATAAAATTGGCTGAAAATCCTGCATATCATAAAAGAACCAAACACATTGAAATTCGACACCACTTTGTCAGAGAGGCTTTGAAAATGGGACACACTGAGCTTAACAATGTTCCAACCGAAAAGATGGGTGTAGGCGTATTAAACAAGGCATGATCCTCACCCAAAAATGGGATTTGCCTGGAATCATTGGGTATCGGAGATACTGATTCACACTTCATATAAACATATAAGCAGTATATTGGGAGGGGGTGTTGGATATTAGACATATGTTGTTGTTTAGATGTTTCCTGCCCCAGATCATGAACTATTCCAGTATGCAGCACCAACGCCGCTAGTGTGCAATTGAGAGCAATAACCTATCCTACAACATGCTCGTGATATACTAGTACTATGATTGTCATTCTTGTCGCGAACTGACATTCGATACGTATATTCAGCATTGCTAATGAATGTACCAAAAGGTCAACATAATTCTGTAATCTTAAGTTATGGTTTATTACTAAGTAAACCGTTTAATATTCAGCGGCTGTTTTGTAATCCCTACAGTCCTTGCGCTCAAGCTGTCACACCCTAACTTTTTTGATAATTCTTCTTTACACACAAACTCAGGGTGGCTAAAAAATCTGGAACAAAAACTTCCCTGACATTTCCCTGATTTCTAGAAACTTCGCTTAAAATTTCCCTGAATTTTTTTTTTTTACACTAATTAAGAATTCCAAATTTAAAATTACAGTACTCATGATTATTTAGAATTATATGTAATTTTATTCTCTATAAAATTCATTTAAATAATTTTATAATTATAGAATTTAATATAATTATAAATTTATAATTATAAATTTAATATAATTATAAATTTATATAATTATAAATTTAATATAATTATAAATTTAATATAATTATAAAATTTAATATAATTATAAATTTTATAAAGTTCATTGCAAGCACATGAAAGAAAAGGAAAGGAAATTTTAACTACCGTGAATTGAGAAGTGAGTAACGTTATTGTTCACTAAATCAGTGTTTCTCAATGGCTGGTGTCGCATAACAAAAACAACTAATGATTTAGTATAATTTTAGAATTGTATTTACACATATCTAAGCCTACTTGAAATTGAACCTCAAACCAATGAAATTGGAAATATTGGTTACCAACCCTTGAACCCAATGGCATTTTCCAAATGCCAAAAAACGAAAAATCAAAGCAAAAAATTTGTAAGGTGGATAAAATTAGAAAATTATTCAATAGATGATATGGTAAAATGTAATGCTAATCCGTGGATGCTAAGCTTTCATTTCTAGAACTTAAAACACTGAGAGCAATCATGAAAAGGCAATATTTCAATCCTAGATTTAAAATGCAATAACTATAAATGATGGTTAAAATTTATTATAAGAAAATTTTAGAAAAACAAATCTGGAACTTATCAAAATATTGCATGATATGACTTTGTCCCTGAATAATTTCTTTTAGATTCATTTCGTTCATATTCTTTCCATCAACAGATTTTTTTTTTTCGATAGAGTTATTTAATATTTTTTATGATTTCACCAAACATCCAGTTTCCATTTCACAGAATTTCCTTTCTTTGCAAAAAATAAAATACTGATGCTTTCTGTTTTTTCCCCCCTTAAGAAAACTTCCATTTCTTATTTTCGATTTTATATAGCTTTTATAAGTATATATTTCATACAAATTCCCTTAATTTATTGCCAAAAGTCATCTTCCATTTCAAGCATGTGTGTTATTAAACAAATAATGATACTCAACTAAACTAGCTTTTCTTAGATATTTGAAAATCTTCAATAAAGAGAATGTTTTTTATTACTAATATTTCACTTGGCTTGTGTCCTATTCAATTCTACTAGTAGCAAAACTAGTTTAAGGCACCTCTTACAATGACATTCATAAATACATGCTCCCATTCTTATTATTGAGCTTGCTGATACAGTTTCGCCGCAATTAATGTTTATGGATTCTATGGCATAAGGACAGTAAAGGTCAGAGCCTGGACTTACAGTTTTAAGAATCCAGACTTCTTAAGGCCCAGGGAATCAACTCCCTGTGTGTAAACTACAGTGAGCAGTTAGTCGATATATGGTTGGTTGTAGTTTTATAGCGTAAGGACAACGAGGGTCAAACAAGGTGGGACTATGAATTTGATTTTAAAATGAGAATGAATTAATACTAAAATGGTTCAAATGTATTGAAAGTAGTGTATTAAATGTCACAAATGAAACAAAATGATAAACTCAGATGAGATGGGAGAAGCCAATATTAGATAAAATGTTAAAAATGGGTTCATGATTAAAAGAATCAGATAAATTGTCACGTAGATTAAAAATAAATAAACGATGTTGGTTAAAATTGAGACAAATACATAAAACATGTAAAACATATAATGGGTCACATGTGGTACACATTGGGGCAGCTTCTTCCTTTAAAAGATGTTGATGGGAGAAGCGTGTATGGCCAATGCAAAGTCTAGCCATTAGTCAGTATACATATTATTCTTGTTGATTGCAAATTACTTAACTATTTGGACATTAATAACCTCCCACTTCATTACAGCATCCTTATTTATTGAAATTCTTTTGCTCTTAATAATGTTGGTAAAGAGAAAAAGGGTGAGAGAAACACTGGTTAGAAAAAGCAACACGTTCAATTAAGGTTATTTAGTAATAACTGAAATACTTTATAAATCATATAAATAATTTTAAGCAATTCATTAAAAACCATTACTATTATAATGAATTTATAATTATACAGTACTGGAAAAAGTTTAAGGACAAATGAAAAAGCACAAAATGTGGAAAATCAGAGGACGTAACTTTATGCAAATGAGATTAAACTACAATGAGATGGAACTGAATGTTTCTTGATAGTATTTATTTAAAAAGCGTAAAACTACTTTTAATATGCAATTCAATGATTTACGGATGCTATACAACTTGGAAAAAAATATAAGGACAGTCGGGATTTTTTATGTCACAACCTAAATTAGCATATTTTATCTTGTTTTTATTAGAGCATTAAGCATTGCAGATCATTTTATGTAGTTGGTTTCACTGCAACTGTGTTCTTTAAAATGCCGAAAAGTAAAGAATTAGCAGAGATTGAGCAAGGCCAAATCCTTGTTTTCAAAGCATGTGGAATGAGTTGACACAAAATTTCATGCAACATCAATAGATCTAAGGCTGTTGTACATAATTTCTTGAATGATCCAGAAAACTACAGGGAAAAGAAATGCACAAGTAAGCCAGTTTCTGTTACTACTTGTCAAAAGAGAGCCATATTTAAGCATGCCTGTTATAAAAAGCAATCTTCATCCCAAATTAAAAGTAATTTAGAATTATCTTGTTTTAGCCCAACGGTACGTAATGTGTTAATAAGGAATCCAAACATTCAGTACTCAAAAATAACAGCCCAACCGCCTCTTACGAAAAAACAGAAGCAGCATAAAGTTGAATTCGCTAAAAAACATGTGCCTCTAGGAGATAAGGGGGAAAACGTGTTTTCAGATGAAAAGAAGTTTAATGTGGAATGGCTGGACAGATTCCATTATTACTGGCATGACCTTCGTCATGAAAAAAGCCACATTTTCAAAGCAACAGTTCAGTGGTGGCTTTGTGACGGTGTGAGGTAAGTTTGCTTATGACAGTGTTACCCCAAACACTTTTTTGGGCAAAGAACAAATTCATATGTTTATCAGGATATACTGGCCCAAAATTTATCGCCTGCTCTACCGCTCATCACCTCTGCAGACTATATTTTCCAACAAGATAATGCCTCAACCCATGTATCTGCTTCAACAAAATCATGGTTTGAGACAAATGACATAAAATTACTGCCAGGAGCCCCGAGCTAAACCCCATGGAAAACCTGTGGAGTATATTGGTTTGCGAGGTATACCAAAATGGGCAACAGTATGATAGGCAAGATGAGTTAATCAGAGGCATCGAACTTGTCTGGCGGAAAATCCCAAACACCATGTTAAATGAAATTTTCAGTTCCATGACTTCACGAATGATTCAAATCGTAACGAAATGAGGCAATTTTCTAACATTTTAATATGTTTCTGGTCAAAATTCTGGTTGTCCTTGCACTTTTTGCCAGGCTATATTAACTACAATTTATGCAAACAACAATATGTTTATCTTTTTTGTTATTCAGTATTAAAATTATGCACTTCTAATTTCTGTTGCATATACTATTTTATTTACTAATTTGCATGTAATTCATTAGATGTATCTCATGATTTTTCATGTCCTTAAACTTTTTCCAACACTATAGTAACATTTTTTTTTTAGTTTAGAGCCAAAATAGAAAGTTATAAATTACTTGTTCCATAATAGATGTCTCTGCACTTTCTTCAAGCCTGTGTTGAAGAAAATCAATAGGATGCGACTTTTTATTATAAAAAGGAAAGTTGCCTGACAGCATATAGGACAAACTTATTCCTGAAGGACCATTTCCTGGAATAACAAAATAGTACATATACTAACAATGATTTTATTTTCTTAAAAGCTACACCAGGAAATATTTGAGATACTAATAAGACAATTGATACATACTTATTAAATAATACTAATAAAAAAAAAATATATATCATCATCACCATCAACATCGAAAACCATTTTCAATCCACTGTAGGATGGAGGTCTCTCTGTTATCACACATACATGCAGTACGGTGAAAGAAATACAGAGGAAGCAGCCTTACTCTCACCACGTTGGCCAGACGGGTTGTCAAGCTGGATCTACAGTTTTACGAAGAATCCGGACTTCGGTCACCACAGCCAAAGTTCTGTGCCAAGACACTGCCTCAGACATTTACCCTTTAAATTTAGATGGGACTCATTGCGTCACCCACTATGGAGTGATCGTTACCGATGACGCTTTACAACGGCGATCCGTCGAGTGCCGGTATTCTTGGCAGAGGACGCCTGTGGGACATTATACATATATATACTAATTAAACTATCGACACATACTATTTATTCAAATTTCATTACATTAAATTTATTTACTGTATTTTATTATATAGTCATATACTTAATTTTTGACACCCACATAGAAAGAAGCTCAAACTAGAGCTGTTTTTTGTTTAGGAGAAAAAGAGATGCTGTCCTCATCCTGGATTCGAACCAGGGTCCCTCCGTTTAGCCCAAAGTATTCTAACCTACTAGATGAACAAGAACAATGCCCTTTTTATGTATCAAAAATTATTAAGTAAAAAAAATAATACCCCCACGAAAACTCGCCCCAGTGGCTTCGTGTGTTGACCATATTTGGCAATTGTGTTATCCCTGTGAAGGGTAATAATATCTTTCATCCTTATATATGGAGAAAAAGGCCGTTGTTCTTGTCCTTGTTCGGCTAGTAAGTCAGGACACTCCAGGCTAAACGGAGGGACCTTAGTTCAAATCCACGATAAGGACTTTTTTTCTCCTAAACAAAAAACGACTAGTTTAAGCTTTCTACATGGGTGTCGAAAATTATTACATGGTTTCCACTCTTTTATCCTGATGAAATCCAAGGACTTTTTAAGGTCTTTTCAAGGACCATCCACTGTCAATCGCAATATACAAAAAAATTAAAACTACAAGATATTATAAGAATAATATTGAAATTAGAGTGTTTAATTGTGTTGCTCTTTTTCAAATTGGCATGTGGGCAGCAAAAGCTACCCTTTTGGCATCCCTTGAATTAGCCATGCTCAGTGGGCCGGGAATGAATGGGGCATGTCCGTAACACTACTGGCTTTGTTTCCGAAATAAGGAGAAACCTTTTTTCCTTTTGCCAAAACTTGAAAAACATTTGAGAAAAATTCAAGGACTTTTAAGGACCAACCATATTTTGGCAGTTTTCAAGTCTTTTAAGGGCCTACTTGGCAAAATTCAAGGACATGGGAAACCATGTATTAAGTAAATAAAATAAATTAACCCCACGAAAATTCGCCTGGTGGCTTTGTATGTTGACCATTATTTGGCAATTGCAGGCCTGCAAACAAATTTAAGCACCAGAAAAAGTGAGAAAAGTGACTAATTAAGGAAAAAAAAAAAGTGACTAAAAGTGACTTATGAAACGAAAAAAAATGAGAAAAATTACTTATAAAACGAAAAAAAGTGAGAAAAGTGACTCGCAAAAAGAAATGCAGTATTAATTTGTGGCAGAAAAAAAAAAATCTTTCTTTTTAAAAAAGTCCCCTACCAAAAAGGCCGGGTGAGATCAAGGTGAAAATTGTTGCTGCTTCATAAAGATTGCAATTATGAGCTCAGAAATAAACTTTGGCCTTGAATGTGGTCCGGCCATAATATAATACATTTTTATTAAACTACAATACTTTTTACAGAAAATACAAAATTGTGAATGACAAAACAATGCTATACCTATTTTTACATCTTCGGTTTTTGTAAGAAAACAGCTTTTAATTATAGATGTTTTTCTTTTACCAATGTTCTTCTGGACAACATCTGTTTCATGTCTTTTGATATTTTACTTCTCTTGGACACGGCAAACACCATACAATATAGCCTGAGCCGGTTTCACTTCACTAAAATTCCTGTTTTAAAAAGCCTCCTCTAACCTGTCACTCGCTTCAAGAACAAGTTTACCAGCAGCTTTATGAACGTGGTACTTCTCTTTCCTTTTCTGTTTTAGTATTTCCTCCTTTTCTATCATTCGGCCTTTCTTTTTGGCACAGTATAGCACAGATGCTCGTGTGCCATAAAAATCCAAACAAACAAAATCCTTTTCTATTAATTATTTCTACTCTGTTTCAGTCTTTCTCCAGCACTCTTCCTCCGTCCTATCCTGTTGTTCAGCTCTTACTGCTACTACTTTTTTTCTCTTTTCATCCCTATAGTACTGGTAACTTTTGTATGCACCCTAACAACTAACAAACCTTTGGAGATTGGAACTAGTTCAGGCTTGTTATTGTACAGCTGCAGAGAATCTTTAGTCATCATTATTACATTTAGAGTATGCTCACTCATTGAGGATCTAACTTCTGTCAAAGAATAACTTGAAGGTAAAAACCTTTCGATTTACGATGTCTGCATTGCCGTGTAACAGGGAGAGGGAAGCTTTCACAGCCATAGTAATGGTAGAGTATTTCTTGTAACCTGAAAATTCATTGGTCATGAAAATTTGATTCCAATACTCGTCAATTCGAATATTTACATTTACCTCAATTTCTTCGTCAACCTACAACAGCCTCCACTCATCCATCAATCCGATGTCAAATTCAATGTCACCAGTGACATTACAAAGGTAAGGCTTTGGCACTCATGCCAATATCACAAATATTTTGCTGTGAAAGTACTTCATTTGGATAAAGGCACTTAAAACAGTTTAATAAACTTCCACGTTTCAAACACTTTCCAATAACATACTTGCAGCATGTAAGACAGCCATGCAAATATTTTTTCAAATCTTACTGGCCCACAAAAAACTGCTGGCTCGATATTACAAAGGTCTCTTACCTTAAATAATGAAAAGATGGAATTTAATTTCACAGATGCCTTGAAGCTGTTGCAAACCACACATTAACTGCAGGGATAGGGTCAAAATCAATCACACTTACACCATTAACAGCAGTCATTAAGCTATTTGTCGTTTTAAATGTTAATAGAGATTGGTGATTGGATTTAATTCTGCTCGTTGTGCTGAAACCCCTTTCGCAACTTGCGGTTGATGCTGGCACACACGAAACAATTGAAATAAAAGGTGACAAAGTTTTGAATCTACTTGGTTGGCTGATGGCTTTATATAATAAAGACTGGAATGGCAATTCTTTAATGACTTATTTGAAATCAAACCACTTATCTAATACTGAATCCTCTGAGAATTAGGTAAGGGATTGTTGAAATGTTCAGCTAAACTTACAATTCCTTGGTTTCCAAATTTTGCCAACTTTCTTCCCTCAGGCCATCTTGCTGTATCAAATATTTTCATATGTTGCATGTTTGATGTATTAATATCTATAATTCTAGTTTGAAGGTAAGAAGGTAAGTTTCACCTTGTATAATTTTTTTTTCTATCTGATACAAACAGATCTTAAAGTTGAGTATTAAGCTTAATGCCAAATATTTCTTTTCTCTGAAGTTCTCCATGAATTTTAATTCTTTGGTACCTGGATTTTCATATAATTTGTTTAATTTAAACAAGACTAATTTAATACAATTATCCACTTGAGTGACCAGCATGTTTTCTCGTTGAAAAAATTCGCTAATAGGTGTGCATATTCCTAAGGAATCAAGAAAAAGTGGCAAAACTGAACAAATCTGCAGCTTTTCATTATGTTTAAAAGACCTTTTGCTTTCTGCTCTTCTTGTCCAGAGGCTTCATTTCCAATATGAGTAACAAGAGGAAACCAGCTTATTAGCAGTGCTTCAAGAGTCTTGCATTTGCTTACAACCCAACGTATACTGTTGATATCTTTCAACTTAACCAACTTCGCTTCTAAATGTTTGGAGTTCTAGCTAATTCACATAAATTCTTAGGAGACTTGTCATAATACTTAAAAAGAGCTTGTGTATGTTTCTAACATTCAGCAATGAACTTCACTGTTGAACATACACCTAAAACAGCTAATTGAAGTCGATGCGCAACACAGTGAAGATGTAAAAAAGATTGGGATTTATTTCTTTTCATTTTTCACCTAATCCATTTCATTTTCCACACATATTTGCAGCACCATCAGTCCCCAACTTACTACCCTGGTTTTCTTATTGGAATGCTCATTCTTGTGAAAGCTTCAATTATCAGTATCAAAGAATCCTTGTGATGATTCGCTAGAATACAACCATTAACTTTCCAACCATGTAAATTTTTTCAACCAACCTTTCTGAAACAGACATGGTCGAAAATTTTTTAGAATTTATAACTTTAGATGAGTTGGTTCTGTTTACACTTTCATCGTCGGTGGGACGCACATTTATATTGGACATTCTTTCTTCCATAGTATGTTTAATGTCATTTCTTCTAACGAAACAATACAGAGTTTCACCAGGAGATTCCATAAACAGTTATTTTGACACTGGCGTAAGGTTTAAAAACACATGTTTTTAAACCTTACGCCAGTGTCGAAATAACTGTTTGTCATTTCTTCTGTACTGCAAAACAGTTTCTTCTGTACCACTGAACTTTGTTTCTTCAGTACTGTTGAACCTTCTTTTTTCTTCTTTAGGCCTAATGTTATTGTTTAGAACTTGTATAGGCTTGTTTTGCATTTTCTAGCAACTCGAAAAAATAATGCAATATTTGTCTGCTGTAACATGCTGCACAAATACTAATTTAAATTTTAAAAGTAACCCAACGTAAATCTAATGCGTGAATAACGTTTGTATTATTTCAATGCAAACACGAAGTTCCATGTGTGCCAGTTCGCAAAAGCAAAGCTCCGATGTTGCCAACATAATGGAATGAAAAACTATTGGTCTCAGGTTTTATCGCTTGGAAAGGAATGGTTCAAGTATTACGTAAGCAATATTTTGGCCATTTCACCCCCCCGCAAAAGAAGGTACTTGCGTAATACTTGAACACTCCCAATCTGCGCCACACTCACTTTTTCGGCTTGCACGATACATCTCCGACCATCGAGTGGTAAAAGTTAGTTCCAGTAGTTGCTACAAAATCTCCAGACTTGTTAAAAACCCACGTTTTAGAACCAAAAATCGTAAGATTTCTAATTTTTGTAATAAAACTAGAAAATTTTCCAAATTATATTATTTTCGACAAAAAATTCAAATTTTGATGTTTTATTTCACATTTATTAGTTGTTTTCTTTTTCGATTTTTACTCGCCCATACTTTCAGTTCGGTTGGCCCGTGTATGTAAGCAGGCAACTGGATTTTTGCATAGCTGATGTAAGATGCTTTTTACCTCGACTACAGCATTCTATTAGTAATAAAACATCACATATATGTTATCATTTACGGGCCATTTCCAATTAATGGAAATCAGTAATTACCGAATCGCCGATCGAACAAATCATCAATCGATCAACTGACAGATTCATCAACTTTTATTCCGGCAATTTCCTAAATACAACAAGGCAATTCTCCACAATGGCTGTATGACTTCTAACAAAAATATCTTCTCAGCAATATCGGGTTATCATAACGTGAAGTCCCAGGGCCTCCAAGCCCAAAGCCTATCTAACAGATGCCAAGGACTCAGCAGTAAGGGTTAATCCGTCCACTAACTTATACAAGATTACTCACAACAGATACCTAAAAGTGTACTATGTATCTTCCTACGTTAAAAATTAGTTATACGTATCTACAACCCTTTACGCTAAATTAGTACCAAGCTACTAAATTTTAAGTTTAATCAAAAATCATATACACTAATTCAGAATAATTTCTACGTTTGTGTTAAAATACCAACTTAAAACATATTACATAATAACTAAGAACTAGGAAAGCCCTAACAGTTCACCCGAAACCCCACTTAACAAAGTTAATAAACAACGTACTTATCGTTGCAATGTGGCTCAGTCAGTTCTGACTTCAGTATCGATGCACTTCGTAGGATAGTCCCACCGGTACGCATACAGTTACTTCCTTAGAGTGCAAGCATCCACCAGTCCTTCACTATGAGAGGCAAATAGAGAAACGTCGACTAGGCTACCTACGACTTGCTTCCCCAACAGAACGAAGTTCGGCAGAATCATTATAATAGGCATTCCACGAACAGCCATGAAGTAAATAGCACATACTTCGAAAGAAACCAGGCCATATCCTTCTAGGCATACATTAGGACCAGGAACGATTAACTTGCAACTAAACTGATAAGTGCTTACGGAGTTCCGATACATTCCATGCAACCAGAGCTCTCCTAGCCCATGACTGGAGCCAGTCAGTCGAAGCAAAGCGAAGCGCCTACATGATGACTGATAATTAAACTCAGTTTGCTACATTACAGCCGCTGTCGCTGTTTCCTTCTGTTACTACTTGTTCGCCAACCCTATATTCACTGGGCTGACGTCACACTGAACGCTAAATATTCAAAATCAAGTAGTTTCCATTATCATTACCCGGCGAGTGAGTCTTGGAAGGCTCAGTTGGATACTTATCTGACAAGTAATGGCAAATTACCATTACAAGCAGGCAATGTAAATTTTTCATACATCTCTTAGGAATAACAGTTTCTTTTTCTCATTTGCATTCCTTAGAGCAGCAAAGATAGTTTCTCCACAAGCAATGTCTTTTGAAGGAAGGAGATTCGTTTTCTCAAAAATGCTATCATTTATTCCATCAACATTTGTTACTGTTGACTTACATATCTGGCCTAATAAAATCTTCACCAGTTTCAATTTCACTGTAAACTAAGTGTATTAGCAGCTCATCCTTTTGAAATGCCATTGTAAATTTAGTAAAAATCCATGCACTGTTACAGACAAAGAGAATTTCAGCTTTCACAGTACCATCTTTCATTCTGTATGATTGTAAAATCTTCCCATTTTGATGGCCAATTATTAGAATGAGAAAGTACTGTTACAATTAGATCTAACACATCCTCTCCAAGCTGAGAAAGTCTCCTAAGAAATGCAATGTACCAATATCAAGAAGCTTTTTATGTCGTACAAGTGATATTTCCTCATTTATGAGATGTGTTACGGCTTTGTTGACATTGGGTCCATTGCCGCCAAGTATCAACATACTTCAAAGTGAGAGGTGTGCACTGTTAAGGGCAGTTGTCAATTTCTGAAATAAATCGTTTGCAATAGCTTTACCAATAAAGAAGGATTGCAAGTGTCTGTTCACGGTTACAATTACTGGACCAGTAGCGAGCTGTGATCTGCAGCTCTTTCTTGTCAGCTGCATTCATAGTTTCATCAAAGCACATGCAATATACCCCATTCATATCATTTATTAACTCCTGTTTGAAGTAAAGTCCTAAGGCATCCTCTCAAAAGGTAACTCATTTTAGTTCACCTCAGAAAAAACACTTGTGGTAATGCTTCATGAAACACAGCTTTAAAAACCTCTCCAATTCCAGCACATGAAGCTGCTGGAAAATTACTTGCCACCCACTTCAACACCCATATCAGTTCAGCAGTTGCAGCAGAATCTTTTACACTGTATAGCCTAATACTTGAGCATGTCTTGGACACATTATTTGTATTGGAACAAGAAGCAGATACTGACACATCGTTTGCTGGATTCAATGTCAACTGAAGCTGTTTGGTTTCTTGTAAAAATGTTTTTCTATGCTTAACTGATTCAGCATGTCACAAAATAGCTTAAAAGCCTTCATTTCTGGTGTTTGCAATGCTGGAACACACTTTAAAACAGTTAAATGTCACTATGTTTGAATCCCCAGTCAGCCACTGTGCACTTATAGCCATCATTCTTTAAAAGCCAGCCATATCTAAATCAATATTTCCCCATGATTTAGGTGCAAACTCTTCAAAATTTAGGCTTTACTTAAAGCAGAGAGAAAGAGAGAGAGTATGTTAATGTTTGTTGTATTTAAAACAAAAGTTCTGGAAAAAAAAATGCTACAACAACCTGGGTTACGACAGGCTAGAGAATAAATAAGCAGTATAGAAATAAAGTGGTCTATGTTCAAATTTTGAAAAATTGTGCTTTCTGTTTAAAAGTGATCTTATGTGGCACCCGGATCATCATTCTTAAAATTTTCTTAACATTTTGAAAACGTCTACCACTTTTAAAACTTTAAGACTACTAAAACAAATGCCATGTAAGACCATTTTTAAGACTTGATTTTTCAAAATTTGACAACTTTTCTTCTATACTGCTCAAATATTTCCCTTCAAATGTCTATCACTGGGGAATTTTCACCAAGTTTTCAAGTAATTAAAAGAAAAAACCCACCTCACTGTATAAAGATACAATCAAAAGAAAAATGTGAAGCAGTGTGCCATAAAGTCAGTATGCTTTGCACATCATAATTCAATCAAATGTTTATTCCCATTCTTTTCGCTCAGCCAGTTTTCTTGAAATAGTGTATCATAAGGCACGTTTATACTTATACATTAATTTTACTCCATACATCAAATTCACACCTTAATCTGAAAATATTAAAAAAATACTACAGTTAGTATCTAAGATAATCTTAAAAGTCAACAGTCCAATCTGAAAGAAAATTGGTCATTGATAGAAGAGAAATCAGCCATTGCACTAACGAGCAATCTGTTATATTCCTCACGACAATGACAGAGGAGGAGTGGATATATTAATTTATTTAGTACCCTAGGAAGTTGAAAAAAGTTTTACAACTACATCTTCAAGTAGCCAATAAAATGGCCACTTAAACATTTGCGAGCAAAGCGAGCTGAAAACGGAAACTGTATACTCCATACTGAGGATCAAAACTTGGAATGAAGATAACCTATGATACAGTTAACCTTTATACCAATAACTAAAAAAAAATGAAAATATAGGACAGTACCTAAAAATATAGAAAATATATTTTTGATTATGGAATTAGGCTATTAACACCTCGAAACTGATGCCTAAATCATACAAAATTTTGCAAGATGGAAGTAACCAGGATAAGAGTTTGCGAAAATCTTGATCTGGGACTAACTTTAAAAATTTTAAGTGCTCTGGGTAAAACACAGAACTGGGAATATAAATACAGGACATTTTTATTTTCCCAACATTTAACATTTTACTGATTTTTGATTTTTCTGTTACTTCAATTTTTTTTATTCCGTATTCTCTTTTCTCTTTCTTTACTTCCTTAACATTTTAAATTTATTGTTTTCCTCTCCTAGCGTGAACTTTATTGTTCTTATTTTCATTCTTCTACTTTACTTACTCCTCTCTAATTTCTTGTTTGTCTTTTCTTTTCACATCCTGACCAATGAAAAAAATTTATGAATTTCTGTAACAAATAACTAAAGGAACTAATGGAAACTGAACCTGATTAACAAAACTGAATATTCTAATATACATTAGGAGAATTAAGATACAAAGTCTAATAAAAACAAGCAGTGCACTCTTCAGTTCTTCAGTAGTTTCTTATTAAAATCAGAATTGAGTCAATTCTAATTTTTTTAAATATCAACATTAAAATCATAATTTTATGACTAGGATGATAATAGCTTTCTAGCTGCTAAGAACTAGTTTTGATAACAGATATTCTACTATAAATTTAAAAAATTCTCATACTTACCAATGACTACCACATCTTTAAATATTTTAGATTCCATGCTAATGTCAGTTTTCAAGAAATGAAATATGCTTGAATATATTCTGGCCACATACACACAATGCTTGCTCTAAATATCTATATTTCTTACACCTAAAAAATAAATTTATTATCTCAATATGCATACAATATTTTGTTTATAAATACATCTGGATATTTAAAATTATATATTCACCAAAAATTATTAAGTATAAAAAACAAAACTGTATTAATTTTAGAAATGTATCATTAAACTAGATATTTAGCATGCAAATTTTCTCACTTATTTCAGTTATGTATTAACAATTAGATGACATTAGGAACAAGTTAAAAGTCATTTTAGAAACAGAAGATTGATACATGTAATCCTTTTTATCATAGAAAGAAAATAGTAATTTATACCAATCTACAGCATTAACATGCAAGAATTATTTACATGAAACACTCCTATCTAAAACTGACTACCAATTTCTCTGACTCACTATTTTTAAAATTCCAGAACACTTTTCCACTGCTCTATTAAGTCTTACACCGTTTAATGCTGACAAGTTAATCTCCAGAAGTTTTTATAGTAGTTTAACTTGGAACAGTTGATTAATCAAAAGAGGATACAGGAAGAGCCAGGCTGGGAGGGGCTGAAGCTTCCTGATAAATACTTTGCTCTCAAAATAAGTTACTGTGTAGAGTTTTTGTCTTAAATGTTTTGTGCACAGTTATATACTCCATCGGAAATTGTTCTTTAATATTAAGAATGTGTCCAAAATAGATTTTTATGATAGATCTTGTGTACACCATGTTTTTTTTTTACGTAGGTTTGGATCTTCATCTACTCTATAGTAAGGATAAGGGAAATTATAAATTTTAGTATAGTCTACCTCTATAAGTTTCCAATGCAAAAAAAATTGAAATCAATTATGAAATATATTGATTAATACTAAATATATTTGCTTAGATATTTAGTATTAAACATAATAAAATACATCAGAACAGTACGAAATTTTAAGCCCCTCTCCCATAGAAAACATCTAGCTATGGTTTGGGGTATGGGTAGCAATATGGAGACCTTTGTTTATTAAGTTTGAAAAAACCTGCCGTTGCTATTATATTTGGCAAGCAATTGCCAAAAAAAAACAAAAAAAAAACCAGTTATCCATCACATAGTCTCCCCAATTCCCCTGCAAAAAAAAAATCTGCTTTGATTGACAGTTTTGTTAAAGCTAATCTCCTCAGCCTTTATATAATCTCCGTATACTTTAACTCTTATACCGATAAAAATTTCCTCAGAAAAACTGGTACTTTGAGTTTCTTTATATGTGATTTAACATAAATTGTCATTTCCTTTAGAGCTAATGTGAAGTTTTACATCTCAAATATAGTGCAATCGGTCATCTAAATTACAAATCAATAGCTTTGAGGTTCACCTTAGTGTCTTTTGATGTGCTGGTGGTGAAGGTAGTCAAACCCATAGTATTCTGACTCCATTGTAACATAGAGCAATTTTAGATATTGAATTACTTTATTACATATTAGTAATTCTAGATCAGTAGATGTAAAGTGGAACTTCGGTAAGTAGAAGTAATGAACAAAATGCACTGTGTTGTGTCACAATGACTTGAATTTGCAAACTTTTTTTTTTTGCTCCTTATAGCTTCGACTTATCAAAAGTTCCACTGCATTTACATCAAGCACATATAAGAATTGAAATACAAATATTCAATGACATCGGGTAAAAGAACAGCTGGCATAACTACATGCCAATATAGTAGATTGTGTTATAAAAACAGGTTCTGCTTCTGGGCCATTCCATACCAAGGTTACCGTTTTCAGAAAAAAATTTAAAATTGTCATAATTTTTAAATATTTATGTTTTCAGAAAGGGTTAAATCTCTATTTTTGGAATATAACAGCCATTTTATGTTATTTTAAGTATTTTGAAAGATAATCTATTCTAAGTACAGTCTTATCAAAATTTTGTTTGCTACTGATAAAGAAGAAGGGGTCTCTGTTTAACTTATCTACTTCCTGAATTAACTAGGTGGGAGGTCCAAAACCGGTTTTTCTCATTGACAAAGGATCACTCTTGCATGTGGCTTTGAATTGGGAAGACATGTATGTTTGTCTGTTACAAAAAAAAATGCAATTAATTAAAATTTAATGAGCATGTATTGATTGACTGTTTAAAATAATGAACATACCTTTTACTGACAACTTCCCTTACATATGTGTAAATTTGTGTTCTTTTATGAGTTGGATTTTTTTATTAATCAATGTAACAGACTAACTAATGGAGTAACAAAAAATTATGATAGAATTTAATGATTTTGCTATAGTTTATTTTAATGCTAATCATGGGTTGTTTTTTTTTTGTTTTTTTTAGTTTAATTACAGTACTCCTGGTTATGGCTCCAGTCTCTGCAAGAGAGAGAATGAGGAAATATAGACACCATATGACAGAAGAAAAAGACAATTAGTGCGAGAAAAAGTAAAGATAGACACCAAGAAAAGAGAAAAATACGAATATGGAAACAATTGAAAGGTGGGAGAGAAAAAAGCTAAATTGGGGATGCAAGCTCTAAGAAAAGGAAGGAAGCAAGCATTAACATCACCTAATGCAAACAATCCACTGAAAGCTTATCCCATAAAAGCATCACTGTCTCGTGCCGTAACACGAAAGTAAAGATTACATTGCCGAAAAGTCCTAGGAAGAAATATGCAGTGATAAATGGATTAGCAATTCAATATAAAGAAGTGGTAAACTCTAATGATCCCCACCCTTTACCTCATAATGAAATTTCAGCAGATGTAAAGAATAAAATTCATGACTACTATTATTAGGATGACATCTCGAGACAAGCACTGGGAAGAAAAGATGTCGTTGGAGTGATGACCACCACCACCACTAGTAAAAAAATTGAAGTGCAAAAGCGTCATTTATTTATGACTATTCGTGAAGTATATGAACTTTTCAAATCTGAAAATTGATCTAAAAGTAGGTAAGTCATCTTTTTTTAACCTTAGACCAAAGCATATGCTTTTAATGGCCAAAACTTCAAAAAAAAAAAAGTTTGTGTATGTCAAATACATGCCAATTTTGATTATCTTTTGGAAAGCATGGCAAATATGATGCAAATCCCAAAACCAAAAGTGCTTATAGCTCAAATGGTGTGTAATGCTAAGGATGAAAATTACATGATGAGGATATATTGTAAGTGTAAATTAGATACGGAACTTAAATTATTAAATATTGATGACAACCTGTTGAATACAGAAATTACATGATAGCAATGAGGTCATAATGATGAAAAAAAGATTGCTTAAATTTCAAAAGGAATGTTTTTAGCATGGAGTAGTTGATGAAATTTTGAGAACCCTTCCCCCGTATATCACACACTGTTTTGTAAAACAAGAACAACATGAATATTTTCAAAAATTACAGATTTCTGAAAACTATAAAGCCATACTCATGCAGGTTGATTTTGCCAAAAACTTAACGATTTCCTCTCAAGATGCGGTTCAAGGTATGCACTGGATTAACAATCAAGTGACTATTTATACATACGTGATTTGGTACAAGAAAGCCTCCATTTCTTATGTGGTTATATCAGATTATTTGGCATGTGACAAATATGCTGTCCATGTATTTAATAAGAAAATTCTTGAAGATTTTGTAACTAAAAGCCCTTTGAGTGAAGAGGTTATGTTTTTTCTGATGGTGCAAGACAGCATTTCAAACAGAAGTTTACACTTTAATATTTTTCATCTACAAGATGAAATGGGCTTAACCGTCAACTGGCATTTTTTTGTGATATCTCACAGCAAAGGTGCAGTGGATGGTGTAGATGGGCTTATTAAGAGCATGATTTGGAATAAAATTAAATCTAGGAAACTTATGATACCAAATGCTAAGAAATTTACAAGAACTGCTCAAAGACTCACAAAAACAACTATGATTTTTATAGAAAGTACAGAAGTTGAAAGTGCAAAACGTGTTTTGGATAACCGATTTACAAATATCTTACCAATACCAGACACACACAATTCATTGTGTACAGATTGTAAAGAAAGGCCTAGTGCAAGTAAGTAACATTTCTAAAAGCAAAGGAAAAAATTTTAAGTTAATCTTTAAATGTGAACAATGAAGTAGAACTTCATAAGGAAATCGTTAACTGCACAGTTAATGACATTGAAGATTCCGTATCTATTGGATGCTGGGTTGTTGCTAGATTTCCTATGGAAAATACCTCAAAAACAAAGGATTTTATAGGACAAGTAACAAACATATTAAAAGACACGAAATAAGTTTTACCAAACGATCGGGGAAAAGTATGTTTGTCTTTTCTGAAAGAGGAGACATATTGAATATTAATGTGTAAGCTTAATTTTTGGTTGTTTAAATGCACCACAGTTAAATAATAGGTGCCAAATGACATTTACAGGTAATCTAATGAAATTTAATTTATAAGCATACTTTTTGCTTGGTCTGTAAACTCTAAATCTGTAATAAAACATTTTGTTAATCTGTTACATTTTTGACCGTTAGTCTGTTACAAAGTTAAAAAGGTATTACTATGAAAATATCGTACTTTTTAAAGAGTGCATTATCATATCCGTTGTCTTCTCAATCATCAGTGATTGAAATATAATGCAACTAAATTTTTAAGTTACTTATTTGATATGTTACGGATAAAAACGTAAGTATATCATAAAATCATGGTAATTTTAGTTGGTCTGTTACATACTCAGTTAATTATTAAATTTATTCAAAATTCCGTTTTTTTCTTCAAATTTGGTATAGGCTATTCTTTGAACACACGCAGATCTGCATTATTTTTTTTTAACATTTGTTTTCCATTTTGTACTTAAAAATCTTCACTGTTTTTCTATACATGTTAGTCTGTTACCATGGAATGGCCCTTTTGTTACTTACAATACTTTTGACATGATAATACATGCTTTCTACCAATTTCTTATGGAGTTAGCTCTAACCCCTTCTGGAGACCCTAGTGAAAGAGTTCATTCATGACATAGTGAGTCAACAGCAGTCGTTAATTGCATGTCCCTCCCACTATGTGGAAATTTAAAGGTTCAAATTACTAGTTTTAAGCCTACTAATCCATTTAGAGTTTAAATCAATTTTTTTTTTTTTTACTTACTAATTTATCAAAATTTTAATTTAGTGACTACCTAAATTAAGGTAAAATAGCCGCAGATTAACCTAATTTCTAAACCATTGACATGACCAAAATTACTGGACGTTCAAAGCTAGTCCTGTTAGTTCAAAAGCCCTTGCTGGTTGTACACACCAAAGGTGGACCAGTGAACGAGATTTAAAAATATATTAAATTTTACTACATTAAGATTTTACGTCTACTCTTCTGCTCATGTAAGTTTGTGACTTAGAATAATAGTCTTATATTGGTGGCTAAAATTTTGGCAATGTGTCACAGATATGAAATCTAAATTTAGAATTATTTCATTATCAAGAGAATCAAACGTCTATACAGTAGAAATGAGTTTGGGTTAATTTTTTTAGGCCCAAGCTTGAAAATTTGCAATTTGAGCCTGTCAAACCCAAAATACTTAGAGTGACTTTGAGCTCGATCTCAAGGTTTCAAATTTAACTTAAACCCCTTGATGAAATGATTTAAATTTTAAATAATTTGAAAAGCTATAATATTTTCAAAAGTAAATTCATCTGGTTTTTATTCTTCACTGTTAGATTTCTGTTTTGTAATATCCAAGGCTGTAGCCAAGATTTAATTTCAGGGGTGGAGTCAAAAATTTTTACAGCATGCAAGGCCATAGCCAGTCCCATTAAAAATTTGGTTTCGGGAGGGACCAGTCCTTAAGATCCTCCCCCCTCCATATGGGCATGGTAATTAGTGAGCCTGTATGCCCAGAGAGGTGTCATATGAAGATAAACCGCCATTTTTTGTTGAAGGCATCCTCGTTGCTATAGTAACCTAATGCTATTCAATGGGAGATTTGTTTTTCGTTTACACTTTATGTAATTGACAAAAAAAAAAAAAAAAAAAATAGATGAGTGGGAGAACTTTATATTTCAGTAAGTCTATAATCTCCAAATGGGTGTAAATCCAAATATATTATCATCATCATCATCATCATCATATTCAACCATTATCTATCCACTGCTGGATGAAGGTCTCTCCAAATGCTTTCCACACAAGTCTATCCTGGGCCATTCGTTTCCACGTCACCCCAACCTGTTTTCTTATTTCATCCACCCATCTAGTTTGAGGACGTTTTCTAGGTCTTCGGTGGTCTCTTGGAATCCAGTTCAGAATTTCTGTTGTCCATCGTTGATCAGTTCTTCTTGCAATATGCCCAGCCCATCGCCATTTCAGTCCTTTTACTTTAACAATGATGTCCTCTACTCTAGTTTGCTCTCTCACCCAAGTGTTTCTTTTTCGATCTCTCCTAGTTATTCCAAGCATGCACCTCTCCATGCTCCTTTGCGTTGTCTGTAACTTTCGTATTGCTCCAACTGTTAGACTCCATGTCTCTGATCCATAAGAGAGGACTGGCAATACACACTGGTTGAAGACCTTTCTTTTTAGACACAAAGGCAATTTCCCCTTCAGGATAAAACTGTTTCTTCCAAATGCACTCCAGCCAAGTTTAATACGTCTGTTGAGTTCTTTCATAATGTTGCCATCCATTGAAATCAGCTGGCCAAGGTAAATATATGAATCAGCAATTTCTAGCTCAATGTT
>QLNU02014907.1:3463-51143 GCA_006491805.2 Dysdera silvatica
TATTTCTTTTCCTCATGAGATAATATTTTGGAAAAAGAAATGTAAAAGAAACTTGATATGGGCTGCGGTAATACGAAATAACTATTTTAAACGAAAATCTGGCGTAGCCTTCAAAATTGTGGCCAAATTCGCCAAATATCTATGCTAAAAATTCATTTTTCATATTAATGTTTTTACACCGTTTGAATTAGCTGGAATGTAATTTTTTTATTTTCATCCATTAAATACAATGATCCTTCATAATTTTAGAGACTTCAAACCTGTTTTTACTCACATACAGTGCGATTACAAAATATCAAACCTGGCGAAAAAAGTAATTTTTGGACTTCAAATATTCATAAAAAATTGCCATATCATTTTAGCAGACAAATGATTACATACTTGTGATTAGGAAGTCTAATACTATCATCTCCTATAGGTCTGATCTCAAAGTTCAGTGAACAGCGAAAGGGATTCCCTTGTTAGTTTAATTTAAAATTAGTTTTTTGCAACATTTTTCCACCCCTAAAATTTTGCCGTCCTAGTCGGTCTCCTACTCTGGCCTAATGGTAGAAACGGCCCTGTATAATTGCGAAGAAAACTATAGCACAATACATATATATATATATATATATATATACGTACATATACAGTGTGTCCGGTAACTACCACATAAACTCCTTGGCAGACATTCTATGGTCAATTCTATGACGAAAGTCAAGAGGGACAATTTTTGATTGACGGCTTCGTTTATGAATAATAAGCACTTCAAAATTTCTATTTGAGAGCCAATAGTGTTCCAAGAGAGCGTGCTTCTACGTCGTTTCAGCCAATGACGAAAGCTGCACCCCTTGGTTTCCCCGCTTCCAGAATAAAAAGGATTTAACTCGCTATTGTAAAGAATTTCTTGGTCACGTGCTATTTAAATTTAGGGCCCAAATTTTAGTCGGCCCCGCCTTAGAATGAACAGCCTTTTTTATTGGAAGAGTTCAGCTTGAAAGAAAAGTAACGCGTGTGCAAAATGCAGTGATGTAACAGAAAGCGTCGTCAGACGTTTTTAAATATTGCAACCCAATGTAAGATAAATGTAAGATAAACCGTCGTCAAGTATCGGAAGAGAAGGCAAAAGATTTGTCAATTAACTGTGTACAAATGTAGCATTTGAAATCTCATATTTGATTTAAAGCGACAGACAGGGTCCTGAGCATTTAATCGGTGTTATAAGAAAAGCATCTTAACATACAGCGGCTCCCAAAATTGAGTATACACCAAACAGATTTTTTTTGGCATCCTAAAAACCTTTATGAAATTATAATCAGAATTTAATTTTGATAGATGATTTGAAAAAACTTATAAGTCTACCGATGTAAAAAATAAAATTAATGATTTTTTTTTTATAAAAATGGACTTTAATTTTATTTTTCGGAGGTTTTAAATGTTATAGAGTAAATTGAAAAATTCTAACGTATTGTGTCATAGAAAAATTACATAAAATAAATTATGCATGATTTGATAAAACATTTTATTGGTAAACAATGTAATTTCTGAAATAAGGTGTGTGTAGCACATTCTTTACATAATACCCTTTTATTAAGTTAATGTATGTCGAGATAAAATTTCCTTACAGCTCTTCAAATTTTTATATATAAACAGGGCCGGCGCAAGCAAATATGTCGTGCTAGGCGAACAACGTGTGCGCCTCCCACCCGCCCGTAAAAAATCGACACCCCACTACATCTTACAACAATCGAAAAGTGAAAAAATACGGCACATATGCCCTATCACTATATTTACGGGAGGGGGGCTGATAAAAACTATTACTTTCTTGTCAAGGCTGTCAGACATTTTAGTGACTGTACAAGATACTGAAATATTACAAAATTAATTGTCAGTAAATATTAAGCAGTAATAAGTACCTTATTTTAAAATGTGACTGTAAAATTTTTGAAAATAAATGCATAACAGAATCTGGCAAACCAAATTTTTAAATGGCCGGGGGCCAGGAGAGGCGCTCCAGCCTCTCTTCCCACGTGTACTTTGTAAACCAATTTTATTCCAGTTATAGTTACTAGTAATATTTGTATGGGGATTAACCATTTACACAAATGCAACAATATATTTGAAGTGCACATGCAATTTTCACTCTGTCACATAGATGATCACCTTGGCACATACATGATAGCATGCTCAAATTTTTTCGTCAACAGCGCTTTAATTGTATGGGTGTATAAGAAAAATATTTTCCATAATTTTAGTTCCTCTTTCAACTGAAAAAAAAAATCAACCTTCAAATCATTGTATATTTAGAGAAATAAATTTACAAAATATTGCACTTAACATGAATTTCCAAAAATTGTCGCATATGTGATAGTTACAAATTTAATTACCATACTGTTAATTATTCTATATGTCTGCAACATTTTTTATACAGATGCAAGAGTGAAATTTTTAGAATAATAAAATTAAGTTTAAGTTCGGCTAAATATTTAGTTTTATTACCTTTGAAATAATTATCTAGGGAAAATACGATTTACAAATGTCACATACCTGAACATGGAACGGCCCATTAAAAAAAAAAAATTCATTAGGATCAAACATGCATGTATATTAGAAAATAGATAACTAATAATCAAAAGTTTATTAAGGAAAAGTCTATGTCTTCGTATTCGCTACCAAGCGTTTATAATAGGGTATCCATGCCGACAAGGATAATCTAAATGAATCTTCAATATGGGAATCGGTAAGAGGGGAATTTTGATTTGCCTTCGTTAATTTTAAATATAGAAAAGTCATTCCACATAAACATGCGGATTTAAAACAAGAATAGACGTATTCACAGTAGTTTTTAATATACGAATAGCTTTCTAATTATCTTCTTCAAACCCCTAGCTTTTTAAATTTGATTAGATTGCAGAATTATATCATTTTCTAGTACTCATATCAAAAACGTCAGAAAATTTTCCCGAATTACGTTTCAGATTTAAATCTTCTTTAAAAGAAAAACATGGGTACTGAACAATATCTTCGATTGGCTCCGACTGTTAAATTTTCGCCTTTTAAGTTTTGACCGAATAATCGTTTTTTATTAATCATACTGATGATAAAAATCTAAGTAAACGATTTTCTCTAGTATTTTTGTTATATTGAATAATAAATCTGAAAACTCCCAAAAAGTTGGGGGAAAAAAAAAGAAGCTGAACTGAACTAAGAGAAGGGGGATAGGAAAAGGGGGTATTAGGAAGCTACCCACCGGACCGCCGGAGGCGATGCTTCTCCCCTCTTGGGTGGGAAATTCGTGGCAAATCGTACGTGGGCAAAAATATACGTGAACATCCAACACGTAACCACTAGCATCAGGGCGATTTGAGTTTGAAGTGGGGGAGGGAGAGCAAAGAGCTCCTTTGATCTAATAGGGATTTCAAAGCGAAAAACCTAAGATTTATTCCTGGTTATAATAGTAAAAAAAATAATTAATTAGAAAAAGTAATCGTTTAAAAATAAATTGGAAAAGCCCAGAAAAATATCGAATGAAGTGCATAAAGGTAGTCGTCAGTGACATGTCAAGGCACTGTAGTGGCTCAGAAAGACTGTATTATAGATAAATATGCATTTAAAGCAAGTGCACAAAGCGATAAGGTAGCCACCATTTTATGCAAAATATGTACTATATTTCAGAAAACATAATATAAAATTTTAATTTGTTTTTCAACATTCCACTCCGTTTTAATTATGGGTTGTATTTTATAAATATGATCTATAAATACATATTAAATCCGAAGATAACAACAGTACGAGGCAAATTATCCCTACGACGTATGCGTGAAAATCCAGTGAGAGCAATTAAAGGATTGGTATTCAACTCACAGTTCGCAGGCCACTTACGGCGCATCGACATATTTTATACGGTCCGCCGGCTCATGAAAAAATACAAATTGTTTCATACAAAAATCATCCCTTGATTCCTTTGAGTCTTAAATCCGTGTATTTTATTCCGTTCACATTTCGTAATAAATATCTCAAAATGCTAGAGAACGTAAGTAATAAACGATCTGACCGCAATTGCGTTTTACCAGCGGCGAAGCGTATTTTGAGAGCGCCTGGGCCAATTTAAATATTGTGCCCGCTCAGGGCCGTTTCTACCATTAGGCCAGAGTAGGAGACTGCATAGGGTGGCAAAATTTTAGGCGCCACAAAATGACGTAAAAAAATTAATTTTAAATCAAACAAAGAAAAAATTGAGCAAATGAGGAAAAATTAAAACATCGTTTTAATTTTTCCGAAATTGTTTTCGAATTGTTTTCAAAAGCATACGGAACAATTAATAATTTATTTTCTTTTTGGTTTTACGGCTCAAAGACTACAGTGGTCATGCTGCGCCGGGACCTACTGTTTTCCGAGGAATCCGAACCTCTTAAGGCCTAGGGAACCAAACCCCGGACTACAGTGAGCAGTGCGATCTTTATGAGATCTCTGAGTAAGCGTTCTTTTTGCACTGCTGGGAGTCGAACCCGGATTAGCGGCGCACTAGGAGAACGCGTTACCACACTGCGCCACCGCAGGGCAGGAACAATTAATGTCTTACTTTGACGAATGTAACATTTTTTGATATGTTTCGTTGTTTATGCTTACACGCAGGTTCTTTTATATCTAATATATTTAAGCCTTCTAGCTCTGATAACACAACGTTATGTTTTGAAATATTACTCTCTTAATATCCCAGTTTTCAAAAATATAAAATATTGAAATTAAACGATTATAACATGTAGCAATTGTTTTACTATTCACAGTACCCTAATGTTACAAAATAACTAATATAAGTCTAAAATATAAATATAAGTAACGGGTGTAATAATAAAAAAAAAAGTGCAATAGAAGATTTACATTGTTGTACCGCTGAACGTTAGTGATGGTTGTAGTGAAGGAGTTATAGGCAAAACAGTGATAGCAGTAAAAGGGTGAGGACGGCATTTTTCAATTCTCGCCTAGGGCATCAAACTAGAAACGGCTCTGCACCCATTAAAACCCCTTAACACTCCTTTCCGCCAGCCCAATATCGAAACACTTCCCCCACGCATGTACATTGTATTTTAAGAAAATGTTAATGTATTTAAAACAAATTAAATGTTAAATGGTTTTGAAGTAAGATGCATTTAATGTCAGTATATTCAAATGTATTTAAAATCGCCTTGTTTTAATTTGTGCAAATTTTTCATTGGCAGTATCGAAATCCACATTAAAATCTTTCTCAAACAGTAGCGTATCAATTCAAAACACATGGGAGGGAGGAGGACTCAAGTGGCTTTAACGAAGATTATGTGATGCGGTCTTACTTAGAGAAAATAACGTGGTTTGATATTCACAATGCGGAGCTTGAACTTCCTGAGCCCCTCCCTTGCCTATGCCGTTGGTCTCAATTGATACTGTTGCCAGGTTACTTAGTATTTCTTGACTCATTGCACATCTTCGATAGGTTTTAATTAATTTCAGTTTTGAAAACCAAATGTAATTGTTTTCGAATATGGGCAATTGAAAGGACTATTTGTAATAATCAAAATGCCAATGTATTTATTAAATTTTTTATTTCTGTAGGCAATTGATAATCGATGAAAATGCACTAAATAATAATAATAATAATTTATTAAAACTCAGATGGATACAAACACTTATACTGAGAGTAAAATCGATTAATAAATCAAAATCACAAACATGGCACATACAGAATAGTACACAATATAAATCCTGAAAAGGAAAACAATATAAAAATTGAGACAAGTCAGTCATGTCCAGAGCAGATACAAATTCTCGGTAGCTAGCACAACATACAAGCTCATCGAGCAACACATTCCAAATACGTCCAACTCTATTTATATAGAAATAAAAACGAGAATTTGACCTTACAGTTGGAACAATGACCCTGTAAGGATGACCCCTTGAAACCCGAGAAGAGGCCATAACTATCAGAGAGCAATCGTGATCAAAATATATCAGATCGTGGATCAATTTATAGAATAGCTTCAAATCAATTACAAGTCGACGCCATTCGCATGAATGAACCCCACAGAGAGCCAAACGGTCACTATAAGAAAGATCCCTCAATCTAGGTAAACGTTTAGAAAATCTTCTAAGAGGAAACTCCATGATCCTAATATCCCTAAGCTTATAAGGATTCCACACTGGAGATGCAAATTCCAATGAGGGAAGAATATATGTATTAAAGGCTAAAACTAAAGTAGAAAGATTACACCTGGAAAATGCACGTAACAACATATAACATTTATTATTGGCCTTTGAAACGATTCTGGCACAATGGTCAGAAAAATCGAGGCGACCAGATATAGTAATACCTAAATCAATATACTGATCAACACTACCCAATAATGAGCCACATATTGTATAATCCAAGTGCATATTTGATGGACCAAGATGTAAGACAGCTGATTTTTTAATTGAAATGGCCAACTTGTTTAACTCACACCATTCCCCCAGTCTATCACAGGCTAATTGTAACTCATAAGCTGATTCAAAGGATTGAACACTTCTATAGAACTTCAAATCATCAGCAAATAAATCAGAGGACAATGGTCGCAATATTTGAGGTACATCAGATACCATAACAAGAAAGAGAATAGCGCCGAGTGCAGAACCCTGAATGACGCCACTTCTCACAGAAACACTCTTTGACATAGAACCAGAAATTTTAACACTAAATGTGCGATTTGCCAACAAATCTGCAATAACACGAATTAAGTGGGGTGTAACACCGAGGGAGGATAACTTCCCAATAAGAATAGAGCGCATAACTCTATCAAAAGCCTTCTCCCAATCAATAAATATCACATCTATAGGAGTACCATTCTCAATAGCTAAAGTCCAATTGTTAACACAATGTAACAACTGAACCACAATAGATCTACGGGACAGAAAACCAAACTGTTCATTGGGAAATGCACCCAAACCCTCTAACATTGGAATTAGAGCTCTTGCTAAGCATCTCTCGTAAAGTTTGAGCACCACATTACTAATAGAGATAGGTCTATAATTGCCAGGATTAGATCTATTACCTTTTTTGAATATAGGTACAACAACAGAGTTTCTCCATTAGTTAGGTATGCAACCAGCCAAATAACATTTGGTGAAGAGAACAGACAGAGCATGATGAAGAGGAGTACCCATTTGTTTAAAAAAGCAAATGGGTACTCCTCTTCATCATGCTCTGTCTGTTCTCTTCACCAAATGTTATTTGGTGAGCAAATATAATAATATATATATAGCAAATAGATCATATTCACTAGGTTTATTTTAATGAGGATATGCTATGAACATCGCTACCCCTTGGATATACATATATGATGTTAACCATACAACGTTTCTCAAAAAATTTAGCTACATGGTTTTTATTTATTTACAATTTTTAATTAGTTAAAAGCAGTTATTGAAAAAACACAAACATTTTCAATCTTTTCAGAATGAAAATGTTCACCGATTAATCACGATAACAATTTACTCTCATTCATGACGAATTTTTAAAAATTCTAAAAAAAAAATCACATTTGTATAAAAATTAAATTACGAAAATGATGGTACGTATTAGGGTGCTCAATGCAATTTTTAAACTGCTTAAAAATATTTGTAAAAATACATACAGTCAAACCAGAGGAGGACTGAATCTTCTTAAAGGGCGCACACCTTGGATTTTCGGAGGGCGCGAGTCCTATCGCCCATGTGGGTGCACTGGCCCTGTCCGCCCCTGACGACAAATAGAAAAAGCGACTCAAAGGATATCAGCAAAGTAGAGATTATGTCGAGAACTTGTTTGAGAGTTAAATGAAGAGAAAGTTTATTAGAAAATTCTAAATTATTTTATTTTTATTTATTTTATTAAAGGACGTGACTCAAACACATTTTTTATATTGATCCAAAACTTATTCACATTATCTTGCTTTGTTCTGCAGAAGGAGTGTTTTTCACCAATCTCATTCTCACCTAAGACTCAAAGGGGTAACTAGGAGAGAAATTTCGACTTAGAGCTTGAAAAACAACGCATAAACGAAGCTAATAAGAAATGAGCCATATAAAAGAAATATTTTACTATTAAAATATATAGGAATGAATCGGGGCATAAGCAAAACGACGTATATCTTTTTGGGTCTAACGTTCGCATTATTCTGCTAGGCTTAACCCTCGCATTATATTGCTTCGTGTAAGGCCTAACGCTCGCTTGCCTATTGCATTTTGTTAGGCCTAACCTGGCACTATAATCACGATCGCACTATCATTTCACAGGAATCCGATCTTTCAGCGGCCCTTTTTTCCGCGGCGCTTTTTTCCGTCGGCCCTTTCTTCCGTCGGCGCTTTTTTCCGTCGGCGCTTTCTTCCGCGGCGCTTTTTTCCGTCGGCGCTTTTTTCCGCGGCGCATTTTTCTCTGTCTACCACTATTTATATAACCCAAAAGAGACAGAAGTTGAGCGTAGACCATAGCTCAGGTAGAACATCCGACATGTAATTAGAAGGTCTCAGGTTCGAGTTCAGGTTTTCGCACTCTTTTCTCTCTCTCTCTCAATATATATATATATATATATATATATATACACACACACATATATATATATTACACCCAGTGGCGGATTTGCGCACAAAGCACGCGACTGGGGCCACAGGATTTCAGGAGCCTCGAAATCTCAAGGGCCGCAAAGAAAGTAAAATTACTGTATCGTTTTAAATTTTCACGGGTTACTAAATACGTTTACAGTTTCTTACTACAAATAAATATTTTTCAAAATACAATGTGTGCTTGCTCTGAATTCATAATTTTCGCCGAAACATTTATAAATTATACTTTTATGGCTTGCAAGCTATGCGATGTATCATGATGTCTTCGCACAAACGTTTCTGTTTCGTTTAAATACAGACAAATGTTGGGAACTGAACGAAAGAGAGTCGCAGTTAATCCCCCATACACACGGCCATGTCTGACCCTTTCCCTTCTCCTCGAAACGGGGATAAAGTTTCCCAATTGCAGGCAACGTTCCTTACGTTTCCTCAAATTTTGTACGGCTTCCGTTAAGCCTGAGGCTAGCGCTCGGTCTCTACATTTTCTCACTCAATTCGTCATTAACAATCCTTGAATAAACCATATGTGCAGTCCTGGTCCTTAGAAACGAGGACAAACTTTCTCATGGGAATGCCAATCAATTTACCAAAGTAACAGGCACGTGGGCAAAATCGTAACTCAGGATGTTTAGACACTACACTGGGTTTACGAGCGAAAGTGACACTTCCAGAAACCCCTACAAATATACACACTCCAGATTCCTTCAAGACTTCGGTAAAAGATGAATTTACAAATATAAGTTCGAATTTTTGCGTATCACAAAAGATGGTCCAATTAAAAATAAAAAGGGGATGGCCCTAATATAATTTCTTTTAAGATTCCATGGACTTCACACAGCAGAATCTTGCAATTTCTTCTATCGACAAGCCACGCTATTAACAGCAGTAAAGAAGTAAGAAAAAATTTTCATCCTACCAATTTCTCTGCAAAACATTTCAAGTGTTTGTGTTCCTAATGTGCTATCAGTACTAGCCAATCATAGCCCAGCGAACGCTTAAATGGATGCACGAAATCGAAACAGAAGCACAACGAGTGTCTAAAAGGTTAAGTTTTGCAAAACGCATTCTTTTCGAAAGTCATGAATTAAATTAAATGTGTAAAAACTAAACATTATTTTTTTAAAATGTGAATAGTTGCGCATTTTATAATTCAATGTCTCAGTCATGTATGTTATTTAGAAAATAATGCAACAATTTTGTATTAATTTGGCTAAACAAATTCTGAATATTTTTTTAATTAAAAAATAGAAAATGCAACAAATAATGGCAAATAACATTTTTTTCGTGCAAGTGCATAATTTGGCAGATAATTAGGTCAATAAAGTTTTCTCAAGTTTAATTTTTCAACCAACCAAACAAATAAAAAATATCAGGTATTTATTGTATTTAAAAGTTTAAAAGTAGAATAATTTTACGAATAATAATTCCGATTGGTGTTAACTGAGGGGGAGGGGGGGAGGCATTCGCATGTAAAGGTTGGTCACAGGGTAATAAGTTTGTGGACCACTGATTTAGAACTTTCAAATATAGGGGCTAATTTTTTTGGGGTGGGGGGATATAGCGCCCACCTCAATGATAAGCACATAGCATTGCTTAGATATTTTATCGAGTCAGAAACTTTCTAGGGGGTAATATTTTTCCAATGGGGAATACGCCCTCTAACACCCCACTAGTTATGCCAATGGTTGTAAGATAAATTGGGACAGGAAAGGCAGAAAAGGAAATACTTAGAAGGAGGGTGACCACAAAACCGGATTGCGCTTGGGGCCTTTCAAGTGCTAAAACCGTCACTGATTACACCATATAATAAATTATAATGATTTATAAAATTGTACACAGTTTTAAACAGCGCGGAAATTTTTCGGAACCGATTGACTGCATTATTCAATGTATTGTGGTAATAAATTATTATCCTTAAAAAGGAGATAAGGGATATTATGATGAGTGCGTTTCTACATATTGTGATGAACTGAACGTGCTTGAATGAGATACGGAATAAAACATGCCAAAGTTAGGAATTTAACTTTACTTCCTCCCCATAAAAATGTTCCTTATTTAATCTTAATCTTTCTTTTAAAATAACAGCGACTAAAGAAATAAACAATAAAAATGAAACTTCAGTAAATATTGAAAAAGAAATATGGTAGGTAAGATGGAATGAAATATCTCATACAAGAGTATAAACTTTTACCCCCATTAAAAAAAAAGGTTGCGATTTTACAGAAACCCATATTCTATTACACATTTTAAAAATATTAATCAGGCCTACCTGTCTTACCGATGACTTTAATACAAAAGTTTGCTGGAAAGAAACCAATATGACCTTCTTTCGGCACTTTACATCCTTCTGTATAGGTACTCATGGCTGGATGAAAAGGATCGTGGCAGTTAAGATCAGTACCATTCTTAGAATCACATGTGTAACAACTGATGGCATTTCCTGCAAAGAACGTACTTTTTTTTTGTGATTAGTGTATAGTTACTCACAACAAAGCGTACAACTATTTATAGTTATGGCTTTACATTTAATTTCGCCAAGCATGTTGGAATTACTTAAACACATATGTGATAGGGAGTTTCGCGAAAAAAAAAGAATACCTAATTATATACTATACGTCTCACCTGCTCTAAGATATTGTAGTAAGACTATGATGACTATGCAGAAATTATTCCATATACCATCTAGCTCCATATCTACTCTATCCAGCTACGATTCCGTTGTTTTCCCTAAAAATATTTTTCTTACTAAGCATTTCAATTAAACAACTATTTTAATCAACGTTTATTGGCGTAGTGATACCAGCGCAGATGGTATGGCGTGATTAGATGGTGAAACGTTCGAAAGAAAATAAATATTTCTGCGTTCGGTGGGACCTGAACCCACGACCTTCCACTTGCCGGGCGGAGGCTCTACCCACTGAGCTACGAAGGACAATATATAATTCTTTTATGAATGTATTTAAAGACTATTTACTGAAGCCGGCTATTTCGCAGAATGGTGTAGTACATCGACTACTATTTAAACCAAATTGCGAAGAAACTGGTATTAAATTTATCGAAAAGCCCGTTGTGGCATATGCATATATTTTATATAAATCGAACACTACGCAGATCAAATTAAACAGCAATTTTTATCAACGTTTTCGGGCGTAGTAATACCAGCATTAAATGTTGTCCTTCGTAGCTCAGTAGGGAGAGCCTCCGCCCGGCAAGTGGAAGGTCGTGGGTTCAGCTCCCACCGAAGGCAGAAATGTTTATTTTCTTTCGAACGTTTCACCATCTAATCACGCCATACCATCGGCGTTGGTATCACTACGCCAATAAACGTTGATTGATATTGTTGTTTAATTTAATCTGCGTAGTGTTCGACGTACATAAAAAGCAGTTCAATATCTTATTTATTAAATTATTATAAGATATTATTTTAATGTATTTAACAAGAACTTAAAGTGACTTTTGTATGCAGATTTTGTGAGTGAAATAGAAATACTTTAAAAGCAAACGAATTAAAGGACATTTTTAAACAGTATCAAAATATCACAAGAAAGATTATTTTAAGTAATTTTAATGCAATACCATCCATTTTAATACAATACAATATTGCCTGCCTGCCTGTCTGTCCGCTCAATTTATATTTGCTTTTGAGTGCCAAGTTAAAAAGCCATTTTTTAAATTCAATTTGTTCATAAGCAGTTATTGTACGTGCTTTAAAAATTAGAAAATATGCTTCATCTTCAAATGTGATATTGCTTTTGTGGAGGGTGTGAGCACTAATAAAACATTTCCTAAGAGTGCGGGCTACGGAAAATATTTGGGAACCTGCTATACGTATAGTGAAGAAAAGGCACTTTCCACGTTCTTATCGTCCCATCTTTTAGCGTATCGTTTTGTTTGACAGAACCGAATTACTGTTTTTAAAAGAAAAAGAGAAATATTTCAATACTGAGAAGTGTAAAACGTTGACTGATTAAACATATTTAATTGTGATAATAAATTTATCTAAACATCTAAGTAGATACAGTAATTCTAACTAAAGAAACTTCTAATACTCATCTCATAAAATTTGAAATTTGCTTTAAATACGATTGAATAGTTTAAAATTATTTTACCTTTGTTAGTCTGTTTGTATATTTTATACCCCAAGACTGATATCTGGGTCATCTGGGACAGAACCAACGACTTAAGCTTTTGTCACGATACCTTCACAACCCTGGGCACCCAACTTTTGCAAGAGCATTTTCTAGTGAAGTTAATAAAATTCAAATATGGTTGATAAAAAGACCAGAAAATAACCTCTCTCTATCACATGTAACGACAGGGTATCTTACGATTCTTGAATGATTGCCATCAAGGAGATCGGTTCATTTTATTATTGTATAAAAACATTGGTGAATATAAAACTTAATAATAACGTTACGCGCGCGTGTGTATATATATATATATATATATATATGGAATCGTTTTGATTGCAAGAACTCACAGAATGAAATCCAGGAAAAAGCAAGACTTTATTAGTCTATGTGCTTTTTCATTATGGCATCCCAAGTGAATTCAAAATATATATTTTTTTACTTTCCAGGGAGATCAAGTACTCCTTCTTGCCTTTTTCGCTTGAAGTACTAATATAGTAAAACCTTTGAACAGAGGACACCTCGGGACTTGAGTCCTCTAAATGGAAGTGTCCATCATTTGGGAGTGCCTTTCATAAAAGTTTTGCTGTATCTAATTGGCTGTTTTGAATTTTGTATTCATCATCAAATAGCAATTCATTGGAGCATCTAGACGCGACGATATTTAAGCTCCAAAGTCGCAACTCTTGTTTAGTACATTATTTTAACAATGAAAACGGGCTAAACTTATTGGGGCTATTTTCAGTAGCGATTTACTTAAATTTTAATAACTGGGTCACTGAGAGCTCGATTGCTGTCTTATTATATAGAAAAAATTACAACGGTTAGTATTTTAAAAATATTCTAAACCGGTTCACGCGAATTGACTTCAGCTTACCGCTGGTTATATCGCAATACATAAGAACACTTACTGGATATCTTAAAAAATCTATTTATCTTCATAAGATAACATTTCCTGTTAGGGATTTTTTGGAGGGTCTGACTACTGTCCGACTAAGTTATTTTAGAGGGGCGAGATTTTTTTATGCCTTTTATTTAATGGGACTTTTCTTTCTTCTGGCTTTTTTCTTAATTTAGACAATTCATTGCGAACCACATTATACGCATTTGCAAGCTCCATTTGTAGTTTACCCCATTCGCATTTAAGCACAATTGTTGAGCAGGTTATATACACCTAGCGAGCACTGAATAAGAATAGAGGGGAAACTAACGTATTCCCAACACGCGAAAATTGTGTCGCCAGTTTCGCAACATTGCAGGCCTATTGAGTTCATGTAAACATTGAAAACTTATAGAATTTTATATATGCTAAACACTGGTTAAACATTAGAATAAAGAGTTCTGTCCTTTCAGGTTTCCCAAGAGTTCTGAGAGACAGATTTTATATAGTAATTTAATAACAATAATAAAGCAATTGAAAGAAACACTCCCACGATGTGCAGGAAGACGTGGACAAATGGATCTGAAAAATCTGCAGGGCATGCAAATTAAAAAATTAAGGGACTAAATTCCATGACAAAAGTTCATATTCCCCTTTGATCCAGGCAATAACACCAGCATATATTTCTAACACCCCAGTTAAATTCAACACATATGATGAAGTACAGGGGTAGGGAATTTCGCTCGCAAACTGGCCAATGGCGAGTAAATTTCCTGGAATTTCAAACTTCTTAAAGCTTTGTGTCGCGCCTTTTTGGCTGGTGGTAAAATGTTCCTGGCTGGTAAGATTTATCAGGAATTCCCTATCCCTGATGAATTACCTGTGCCGAATAGCAATAACAAGTTGAATACATGGGCAGATAAAGCACTGCACGGCAGGCATTACAACGATCTGCAAAAAAATCCATATCGATAAGAAAACCTCAATGTCTGGTTGACACATAGAACTTTGCAGCTCCAAACTGGAGGATTCATAATTGCCATACAGAACTAAGTTATCGGGACAAAGAACTACATAAATACATCCTTAGGTAAAACTTGGACAACGATAGATGCGGCCAATGCCTCTTAACCACAGAAACAATTCAACACGTTAGCATAGATATGACCAGGTGGCAAAAATAATTGACTAAAAATTACCTTAAGAACTGGTTTCATAAAAACTAAACTACCCTACTACAAGTATATGTCAGAAAATATTGTAGAACGTGAAACACATAAGTTGTAGTGGAATAGGGAAATAATAACTGATAAGACACCACCACACAATCGATCAGATATAACCCTAATTAATAAAATTAACAAAATAGTAAGTATTAACTTATATGTAGCAATCCCAAACACAAACTTGCCGTGTTTATATTGCCTTATATTGCAGTATTATTTCTTTTTGTATAATAAATTCAATTTAACTTACAGAAATAAATATTAAACTTATAAGGGAACCCCTTTGAAAAATGCCCGTTTTTCACCTTTATGCGATAGCTGCCTTTAATTTGGAAGAAAATAATTAAAACCACTTTGATCAGAGTTAAAAATCTGTTGGGGGATTATAATATTAGCAGTAACATTTCTCGTATGCAAAATAAATTCTATGGCACTATCTTCTATATTACCCATATTCTGGGTGTATATTTGAGTGATGTATTTTGTTACTTTCCACTGAACTGTTTTGTTTCGGCTCTTAAAATTATATATAAAATTATCGGAACATTTAAAATCCCCAAATTCTAAATCTTCGGATTTCAGGATCGCCCATTTTTTAATCTATATCATGAACATGTAAAAAAATTTCCCTAGCTTTTGTAAATCTGGCTAACATTTCATTTTTTATTATTTTATACTTTTCTATATTTGTGCCCATATTTGATATATATTTTCTAAACCTCGAAATATAAGTAGGGTATTTTACTGTTGGATATCTCCTGTTTGTTTTTTGGAATTTATTTTTTTTACAACTGTCAAAATACTGAACAATTGTTTGCATATTTTCTAAACTGAATTCATTTGCCAATTGATCGCCCTTTACAGTACAGTTATAATATTCATCACCAACTATACTAATATCACTTTCTTCGTCGATGCGGAAATCACAATTGTCTTCAAAATCTAAACTAATATTTTCACTGACATTGTTATTAAAAATTATGTTTTCGATTTTCGACAATACTTCCAGACTTTCCTTAAGTTCTTAGTCTGTTATTAATGACGGAAGCGTGTCGTATTTATTAACGACCAACTTCAAAACAGATTGAACTATGTTCACTATATTTTTCATTTTCTCACAATTGGAAACTCGTACAACTATATTGACGTTATACTTGCGGACGAGTTTATATAGCTAGTGGAATGCGAAACTTAAATGTCCCGCCAACTCTCCAAAATTGTCGCCAAATTCGCCAAATATCTATGCTAAAAGTTCATTTTTCATATTAATTTTTTTTATACTGTTTAAATTAGCTGAGACATTTTTTTTATTTTTATCCGTTAAATACGATGATCCTTCATAATCTCACCGACTTCAAACCTGTTTTTGCTCACATACAGTGCGATTAAAAAATATCAAACCTGGCGTAAAAATGTCATTTTTGGACTTCAAACATTCATCAAAAATTGTGATATTATTTTAGAAGACAGATAATTCACATTCGTGATCAGAAAGTCAAGCATTATCATCTTCCATAGGTCTGATCTCAAAGTGCAGTGAACAGCAAAAGGGGGTTCACTTGTTAGCAAAAAAATATAAGACTGTAGGACACAAGTGTTTAGATGGAAAGCATGACGTCTAGCTTTCTTCTCGGCAAAACATCTGATTATATCATCGTATGATATTGATTTTGTTATATCAAACTCAATACACAAAATTTCTAATGAATTTAATATATCTTCACATATAGTTGCTCGCAGGTAATTTTTAATTCCTTTAAGGCAAGATGAAGATCATTCTGAAGAACAGTTTGTGGCTTCCATATTCGTGAATATTCTAACAAGGAAACCCTCCGGAGCTCACACGCCGAATCTAATGAATTTAATCCAGCTTAATATACCCACCATAGAAACATCGATGTGTGAAAATTAGCATCTATCTCCTCCCCAGAAATTAATAAATTAAATATTAAAAAGTAGTTAAAATAGCGCCAATTGCAACACTTTTAATAATACATGGCGGGATAGCTAGTTGGTCGAAAAATGTGAATTGCAAAAGCGAGGACGTATTCTAAAATTTAGAATACGTCCAGTAATACAGTGATTGCGTTAACTTATTGGATTTAAACGTATTAGATTTTAAAGTAGCTGTAAAGTTTTTTTTCTCTATTTGTTAAATTGAAGTTCTATATTCTTTTTATTTTATTTCTGAAAGTTAGCAATTTACTTTAATTTTTATAACATATTGCAATTCAGTTTGTGCATAAGAATAGCATTTATTTTTATTTTAAAAATTCTGTCTCAAAGTATCGCTTTCATTCTTTTTATCGGTGTGTAGATAACTTGGAACAGAGTATAAATATATTTACTGTTATTTAGATACTTTTTGGGGAATTTATGAAAGAAAAAAAAAGGCGCCAAATGGCGAAAAAGTTCCTTTTTCTCAACTCAAATTCATTTTTGATTGATTATTTTTGGCGTTAATCTGAGGAGATAGCTGCTAATTTTTCGTATTAGGTTTCTTATGGTGTGTACTTATAATTGAATTAAATTCGTTAGATTCGGCGTGTGAGGTCTGGGGTGTTCCTTATAAGTATGTACATTGTGCACGCCATTTTCGCGTAACCAGCTACATAACATACGTATTATTACAGACGAACTTTCCAGACCTGGTCGGCTGGAGGTTTGAGAGGGTTTTCGGATGGCGGAGGCTATCACTACACCCAGCGCTGGCCCGTGATTTTTGCCGCCCCAGACAGAACGATAAAATGCCGCCCCCACCAAATAAATATTTACCTTTGTTTTAGAGAATATACTAGCAAAACAGTTTCTTTTAATTTGATAAAGCTTCTCAAATTTTGCCGCCCTAGTCTATAGCCTAGTATAGCCTATTGGGAAATACGGCACTGCTAATGACCAATTTCTGCACACATACATCCACCTTGAATACTAAAGAAGATCCTTTTGGTAAATACGTGCACGAGAAAATAGCCACGCAAAGTTATGCATTAGATAGTTTAGCGGTCAAAGCATCAAGATGGTAATTCAAGGATCACCAATTTGAGTCCAGCAGGTGTGTGTGGCAAATTTTATATTCTCCAGCTATAAATTAGCCAAAAAATTGGTTCTGGTATGGACCTTAAAAGTGGAGGGTTAGTCTTAATCGTAATAATTAATTCATCCATACACATATCTCCTTCGTTTTCTTTACGCCATAAAATATCTAACCGCACCCCCCATAATTACTCAAAGAACCTTCTTTGGTGAGCACGTGATATAAAGCCGATGTTTAACAAGTTTGATATTGAAGCTAGATACAGCATTATATTGTGTTCTTTAAAAATTTGTTGCTAAATGTGAGTTTGTTTTATCAATCAAATAGTACCATTTAAGGTGTTTTTAAAAAGCGTTACAATATTACTGGCTGCAGACAACTATTTGTTCAAGCTGCTACGAATATATATAGTATTTGTAGCTTTTGATATTTAAATATTATGAAAAAAAGAAAGTATTTCGTATTTATAAAACATTTAAATTGAAAAATAAATTCAAAGTGTATTTAAATTTAGCATTTTTACAAGCAGAGGCTTGAGATGAAGCCTTTTTCCATTCCAATTCCCCCCCCTCCATCGAAGCTCTGTGCGTTAACTACTCTCGTGATAATTATTTTGTACCTGTGTGTGTGTGCGTCTGTACGAGAGAGAAGGGCAATAGTATCTAAATTGATAATAACGGGTGAAAAAGCTGTAGTTTGAACCCATAGAACGTAGGTGTCGCAAATTTAATTTCAGAAATATTTTGAGAAAGTGCATTTACTTTATGCGTGTATGTACAATGTATCCCTTTAGTGTATAAAAGCTGCACATTAATAGATACAGGATGGTTATAATTAAAGAGAGAGTTTCTCTATTAAGATCTCTATAGTTCTAAGTAATAAGTAGAATGACACCTCTGGTTTTGTACATATACTATTCAAGGAATTGGGAGAAGGTTTCCGAAAAAAAAAAGGACCAGATCTGCTGACGCAAAAAGGGGGGGGGTAGATATAGATAGCTATGTAAAACAGGAAATATATAGGAAAAATATAAAAAAATTTACCACTAAAACAAATCCAAAATAAAAAGTTCACTTTTTATTTTGCTTGTTGCAAAAGTAGAAAGACCGATGTAATTTCGGGCCAAAAACAATGGCATTCGTGTCGGAGCGCAACGTTAGTGGCATCATCAGGCGCCGTGAATAAACAATTAATCAATGTGAAGCTTAGAATTTAATAATAATTAAAAAACAATTTATTTAAATTGTACAAAAACAGAGAGGAAATTAAAACATAATTTCCTGTGGAAGTTTAAGTTTCTGTCTGTGTTTTGCAACAAACAAAAGTAAATGCTATGAATTTTATTATTATGTCTTGTCTTTTCCCATGTATTTTCATTTGTGCTATATTCCCCTATTATCAAATTTTGAAATTATTTTTTCCCGCAGAATCCGTTTCCCAATCCCTCGAACAGCATATCTTAAAAATTTGGCGATTCTTCGTTTTTCTGTTCGAACTACAGAGAGCTCTAAATGGAGAAAATTAAATTATAACCTCCTTACACTTTGGAAAAACTCACCTACGTGAGTCTTTACAATTATTTCAACTATTGGGGTTGAAAGACACCATTTCAGCGAATAGTAACAGAATATTATCCCACATATTTTTCAGCAGTATCACTAGAAATTAAAGCAGGCATGCCTCAAAGAAATGTGAATAATATATCTATACCCTCTCAGTTTAGGCAACTTTTTGGGCAATGGGTGGGAGGAAGGATTGAACGAAACCGATCCGATGGTCCAACCATTAATATTTGTGTAGGCTGTTTTGAAAGTTCTCCCTCATCTCGCTGAATCACCCATAGAATAAAAGTTACGAAGATTATAGAAATTCTAGCTACATTGTAGATGAGCTAAAATTTGGTACTTAGTGGATCCCCGACATTACCTATAAATCTGCCGCTTCTAATGACCCGATAACGCTTCGACGAACACCCTTCGGGAGCACGTGTATTATAACAGAGGTGGGTGGGGGGTGCCTCAGTAATGATGTATGGCATAATGGGGTGCAATTTTAAACGCTCAAAAACACACCCATCGCATTAATCTCCCAGGGGCTAATACACACAACCTAATTTAAAATTTTTTATGCTTTGGTTTTACGAGCAGGAAAACAGTTCATCATGGTGGATATTCAATGGTGAACCATTTGAAAGCACCCCCCCCCCACACACACACACTTTTTGGGATGTAGATGTATTATTGATGATGATGGATCCAGTATACATTTTAGAAAGATGGAGCAAAGTTTTAATGGACCAATTTTTATTACTTGTTAATTTTCTACAGCGTTGTACAAATTATTATTCACACCTCGATGCGACCATGTGAATGAGTATGACGGGAACTAATGACCTGCGAGCAGCTGGCTGATATCAGCGCCATGTTCTATCAGAGTATCCATGGGCACGCCAATGTTTTCATGTGTAAAGGCCTCGATGTAAGTGGGTTTGATCGCAGACAAATTGTCGGCGCTCGCAAGACCCCGATGTTCGATATAAGCAAACGCCGAATTGCTGGGCATGTCGCGTAGTATTGTGGCACGGGTGTACCAACAGTACCTCAAAAGCGGAAAAACCGATGTGAATCGTGCAAAATGTGGCTGTACACCAGCGATTGATGCGCGGGGTACTCGAAAACTCAGTCTCATCTTATCGATGGGAAGAAATGCAACCTTATGTCATATTACGACAGATTTTAATGCAGATGATACCTGATAGGTGTTTGCACAAGAATTGTTTGTCAGTGACTGGAGCAATTCGGCTATAACAGCCGACGGCTATCTCGGGTTCCACTGTTGACGACAAGACACAAATTCCCGAGGCTGCAATTTGTCAAACGCATAGCCACTGGACGGTAGATGATTGGAAACGTGTCATCTGGTCCAATAAATCACGATTTCAGCTTCAACAGGCGAATGGCAGAGCTTACGTATGGCGTCAACCGCACGAAGCTCAACATCCTTCGTGTCAGACAGACGTTGTACAGGCTGGTTACGGCGGTGTAACTGCCTGGGGCAGTTTTAGATGGTCGTCACTGAGTCCCTTTATCACGCTGGATGGAACCCTGAGAGGTTCGGGCTACATTGAACTGCTAACAAATCATCTTCACCCCTTTCTGCTCATGTTATTACCACAGAAAGATGCGCTCTTTCAAGCAAATGATGCGCCACACCATCGGTCAAACGTTGAACAATAGCGGTCCTACGAGCATAGCAGTAACGTTGGAACGCTCACTTGGCCTCCAAGGTCCCCAGATATGAAAACTCTTGCGCACCTATGAAATGAGCTGCAACGGTATTTTCACGCTTTGGACTTGCCACCATGCTCAGTGACGGATTTAAAACGGAAACTGCAGGACCACTGGGCAACAATACTACCATCTCGCATTCAGCACTACATCAAATCCCTTCCCAGACGTATTGCTGCTATTATTCGCACAAAAGATGGAGTAACGCGGTCTTGAACAAGTGTGTATAATAATTTGTCTTTTTAATGCAAAAGGTTGTAGAAATCTTATTTAATGAAAAATAATGTATTTTGTAACACAGTTTTTCTTTTATGACATATAAACAGGATGGCCATAAGGTCCAAGCACTTTATGGCTATGAGAACGTGTTTATTGATGAGTCTGCACATCATAAAGGCATGGCCCTGCGGTGGCGCAGTGTGGTAACGCGTTCGCCTAGTGCGCCGTTAATCCGGGTTCGACTCCCAACAGTGCAAAGAACGCTTACTCAGAGATCTCATAAAGATCGCACTGCTCACTGTAGTCCGGGGTTTGGTTCCCTAGGCCTTAAGAGGTTCAGAGGTTCGGATTCCTCGGAACACAGTAGGTCCTGGAGCAAAATGACCATCGTAGTCCTCGAGTCGTAAAACCACAAATACACAAACATGAAGGCATGGATGAGTAAGGTGGGGGGGATTCTGGTTAATACTTTAGCTGATTAAAAAAATTTTAGAGCATACTGAACTATGCACGGATAACGAAAGACACTATTTGGTATATATCATGCAGTATAATGCAATACAGTGAAATCTGTCCATAATAATACTAGAAGGATCGGAAAAAATATCGTTACAGATACGGTTAAAAATAATACAATCGATATTTGTAGGGAATCCGGAAATATTGTTGTAAACATATATATCGTTATACAATAATTTTTTTGCCGCCCATGTATATTTTTAGAGTTCAAACTAGAGCTTTTTATTTTTGGAGAAAAAAAAGAGGCGCCATCCTCATCCTAGATTTAAATCGGGGTCCCCGCGTTAAGTCTGCGGTGTCTTGACCAAATAGACGAATGAGGATAAGAACAAACGCATTTTTCTCCGTATATTAGGATGTAAGATATTATTACCCTTCACAGGGATAACACAATTGCCAAATAATGGTCAACACAGAAATGCCTCCGCAGCGAGATTTTTGTGAGTTTTTCGTGGGGGAATTTATTATACAATAATTTTTGCCACCCACGTATACAGTGAACCAAAAAAAAAGTTGGACGACAACTAGAGTGGATTTCATTATTTCATATTTTTGTAACCTATTATACTTTCAAAATGAAACGAAATGCAAAAGAAAGAAAATTTCCAAAGTGATTGAAACAATTTTATTTGACTTTAATAAAATGTCGCATTCAAACAAAAAATTAACAAAAACAAAAATGGTGCCTATCTTCGACACCAAAAAAAAATTGGACACTGATACAAATTAAGAAAAAAGTGTTTTCAAAATTAAAATATATAAAACTCAATATTTCGTATGATGTCCTCTGGCTTCTGTAACAGCTTGCAACCTCTTATTCATAGAAAGAACTAATTTTTCAGTAAAATCAGGAGGTACATTGTCCCATATGTACTGAAGAGCACTTTTTAGTTCCTTTTCATTCTTTATATGCTTCTCTCTCAATTTTTTATCCATATACGCCCACAGATGTTCCATCGGATTTAAATCCGGGCTTTGGGGAGGATAGGGAAGTACTTTTTGACTTTATAGACCAACCATGTCTTTACAATTAGAGAGGTGTGCTTAGGGTCGTTGTCCTGAACCAAACAATAACCTTCATTTAGTTTTAATTTAGCAGCTGTTTCTGGTAAATTTCGCTTTAGAATATTTAAATACATTGTTTTGTCCATTATACCTTCGATGAACACCAAATTCCCAACTCCAGTCGCACCCATTGCACCCCATACCATTAGGCTGCCCCCACCATGTTTTACAGTCACATTTATATTTGCTGAATTAAGCTCTGTTCCTTGCCTTCGCCATGCAAAACGACGACCATTAGATCCGAATAAATTAAATTTTGACTCGTCTGTGAAAATAACAGATTTCCAAAATTCTTGTAGACTCCTTATGTACTTTTTGGCGTATTCAATTCGTTTCTTTATATTTCTAGCAGACAAGTACGGTTTTTTCGTTGCGTATATGCTTTGTATTCTTCCGAATGTAGTAAATTTCTTATAGTCTGTGGATGCACACTTACAACAGAATCCTCCTTTAACTCTTTAACAATCTTTACTGCAGAAAGTTTAGGATCTTTTTTGACACAACGAATAATTCTTCTTTCTGTTTGAGATGAATAAATTTTTTGGGTCTACCACTTCCGCTAGGACTTTTCAAAATCCCGTTTTTTATATACATTTTTATTATGTAATACACTGTTGCACGTGTTTTTTTTTAATATTTCTGCACTCTTTCTTATACTTTTCTCCTCTTTACATATTTTCAGAATTAATTCTTTCATATCTGTAGAAGTTTGCTTGTTCTTCATTTTTGCCGGCTTATCGTAATGCAAAAACTCGTCTAACAGCTTCAATGCTACAGTGTTGACTAGGACTATTGCCAACAGAGAAACAACAACTTTAAAATTTGCATAACGCGACTTAATTGCGTTGGTGAAATAAGTGTCCAAGTATTTTTTTGGTGTCGAAGATAGGCACCATTTTTGTTTTTGTTAATTTTTTGTTTGAATGCGACATTTTATTAAAGTCAAATAAAATTGTTTCAATCACTTTGGAAATTTTCTTTCTTTTGCATTTCGTATCATTTTGAAAGTATAACAGGTTGCAAAAATATGAAATAATGAAATCCACTCCAGTTGCCGTCCAACTTTTTTTTTGGTTCACTGTATATAGCTCAAACTAGCGCTTTTTGTGTTTGGAGAAAAAGAGGTGCCTTTCTGTGTTGACCATTATTTGGCAATTGTGTTATCCCTGAGAAGGGTAATAATATCCTGCATCCTAATATATGAAGAAAAAAGCGTTTGTTTTTGTTCGTCTAGTAGGTCAAGACACCGCGGGCTCAACGCGGGGACCCTGGTTCGAATCCAGGATGAGGACGGCGTCTCTTTTTCTCCAAAATTACATAAGCTCTAGTTTGAGCTATATATACGTGGGTGGCAAAAATTATTGTATAATAAATTCCCCCACGAAAAACTCACAAAAATCTCGCCCCGGAGGCTTTTCTGTGTTGACCATTATTTGGCAATTGTGTTATCCCTGTGAAGGGTAATAATATCTTACATATGTATCGTTTTATATATACAACACTGTATTAATAAACCATTTATTATGCATTTCCTCCTATTTCTAAACCTTACGGCCATTCTGTATGGCGGATCCAAAAATCTTTCAAGGGAAGAGAGATATATTTCCGATTCCTATTTTTAACTAAGTGTCTGGTACTTTTCATTTCAGTATCCATGATATAGCCCCGGCGATGGCCCCATTACCCCCATTTGAATCCGTCGTTGATATTTTAAGAGTCGTTAAAACAATTTTTAACTTTCAACACGGGGTAACAAGTACGATTCCTGACATGGAAGCGCATTTTTTTTTCAAATTTTAATTTTCCACCTAATAAATGCAGTCTGGTTTTGTGAAATGAAGCGGCACACATGTAGAAATGGAAAAAACGTTCAAAAGCAGGCATTTGAAGAAGCAGCCTCAATAAAACAGGCAAGATTTTACATCACAGGGTATTAAATGCGATCCTCCACCATTGGAACGCATTTTTTCTCATCCGAATTTTAATTTACCGCTTAATAAATGCAGCTGGATGCTTTGAAACGACGGTAAAGAGAAAAACGTTCAATAGTAGGCATTCTAAGAAATAACGTCTATAAAACAGTCTTTCGCTTTCAACACAGGGTAGAAAGTACGATTCCCGACATGGAAACGCATTTATAAATGTCTGACTATGCGGATGTCTTCGATTTGGATGTCGTTTGGCGTATAGTCGAGCTGTAGCACTGGCGTTTTCATCGCATTTTCCTAATGCTAACAGCACATCAACGTCTTCCGAATTTCAGTATCTCATTGTTTTTTTACAGTTCCGCGCGTGAATGTTTTTGCGAAATAATTTCATTCAAAGTGGTTTGATTGATTTGAGTAATTGCATTTAAGAGTTTGATGAGCTTTCTTGGCGAGGTCAGTTGGTACATGCTGCAGATTATACTTTTACCACAATCAGTATACGAGATCATCTCATTCATCATCAAGTATACGAGATGCTCTATCCAATTTATTATTGCGTAATTAGTTTTTATCCAACGTACGAACTCATTCAGTTCCAGTCTATTCTGTGTTGAATAGTCATAAAACCAATAATTAAACTTATTTTCTTGGAACGAAATACTGCCGTAATAAATCTCAACGAACAGTTATGGAATCTCTTGATGAAACTCTGTATTCTTTCGTAATAAATCTTTACTCTACTAATTTCTAACTAAATTTAATCTCTACTAATTTGACTGAACAAGTCGTATATCGCGCCAAGTGGGCATGTAATCTTAAAAATAAGGTTGGCCTCCACTAACCTATGATTCACTGAATCAGCAAATATAGTCCGCTCGAAAAAATTAAACAAAAAAAACATATAAAATTCCATTTTTCGACCGAACAATGATTTGCAAATAAGCTTATAATAACATAAGGATTTCAAAAATGTGGACGTTCACGGAAGTGAGGTAGATTAAATTCACCCTGTATATAGGTATTCAGAGCCGGCTGTATGCCGATTAAACCTAAATACTTGAATAGGGGGGCGCGTTTTGTAGAAGGATATATTTTTTTTTTTGAATTCCAAAGTAAAACTGATATGAGATGAAATTTCAGTGCAAACTCAAGATTTTCACGACAAAGAGTGGCTTGTATCTTTGAGAAAAGAGTCATTATTCAGTCAGTTGCCAGTGTTCCTCGAGAAGCGGCAATAAAATAAATTAGAATGGAATTGATCGGTTTATATTTGCATTTCTTACCCAAAGTTAAAAGCTTTCCTTTTTCTTTTCTTTTTTTTTTTTAATTTCAATTTTTTCACTCACCGTGTAGTTTAAAACTTAGAAAATGTTTTTATTAATTTCCAATGGGTTTTTGCGGTGATGCAGCGGAAACGCGTTCGCCTAGACCTGCGGTTATCGTGGGTTTGACTCGTAACTGGGCCAAAGAAAAAAAAATGCTTATGGACTAACTGACAGTGCCGTATTTCCCAATAGGCTGTACTAGGCTATAGACTGGGGCGGCAAAATTTTGTGTATTGAGTCTGATATAACAAAATCAATACCATGATGATATAATCAGATGTTTTGGCGAGAAGAAAGCTAGACGTCATGCTTTCCATTTAAATACCAGTGTTCAATAGGCTTTTATTTTTTGCTAAAATTAAAATTTATTTCAATAAAATTGAATTTGATTTATTATATACCAAGAAGAGATAATACTTCAATATAAGTTAATATTGTTTAATATTTATGTTTCAATTTATGAGTTTATTTTTAAACAAAGTTATTGTCAATACAAAAGTTTTTGGCACGTATGGAACGTAACAATTTTATGTATCTATTTCTCGTGACTGTGGACGGAGGGAAGGGGGCGGCAAAAGTAGCCTTGGGTCGGCAAAGTTAAACCCGCCCATGCTAACTGCTGACCGCAGTTCAAGGATGGGTTCCCTAGGCCTTAAGAGGTTTAGATTCCAGGTAAAATTGCAGGTTCTGGCGCAGTATGACCCTTTTTGTCTTCGGGCTTTACAACTCACACATACAAACAATTCATTTTCAAATATGCTATTGCTCTTGTAGGGGATACGCACACTAATAAAACATCCCTTCGGAGTCTCGGGTATAACAAATTTGCTATATAATGATGTTTGAGTTTTACGGAGCAAGGGTCATTCTCTGCCGGGACCTGCAGTTTTAGGAGAAATCTAAACCTCTAAAGGCCTAGGGAATCAACCCCTGTATTACAGTGAGCAGTTAGTCGGTAAGAGTTCCACTTTTGGCACAGTTGGGAGTCGAACCCAGGATAACCGCAAGGTAAGCGAATGAGTTACCATTATACCACGGTAGGGCCCTATGTTATGATGAAAATCAAGCTACTTTTCTCATTTTCAACGTTCTATCTCTCGATGTGTTGTTTCATTTGTCAGAGGAAAGAAAAGGAAAAAATGCCCGGATTTCCGGGATCAGACTAAGTATCCTATATAGTGAAGAACAGTTAATTTATCGTCAGTGACCATCAAACTGCGCGCTATTAATTGTCTTGTTTCTTTAGTTTAGTCAATACACGTTCTGTTTTCTATTTATGGCGAATAATTGCATTTGCCAGTCAAACTATTTTTTTTAAGAAATAAAATAGATGAATAAGCGTCGTTCGCAAGTCCAGTTCCAACGTAAGACCCTACGCAGTCACACAAAAAAAACACTTTCATCATATAACAGTCAAACTGTCTCTTCTTAAACGTTTTTCTGCCGTTTTTGGATGTGCCGCTTCATTTAGCCAAACTAGTTCTGTAGGATAAGCAAAGTTCCTGTGGTGATACAGTAGTAATGCGTTAAGCTTAGTGATGTGCGACTGCGAGATGTTTTCGTCGATTGTCTCGATTATTCGAAGTTCAAATCGAGATGTTCGACGATAATCTCTAATTAGAATCTAACATCTCGATTGTCAAGTTCATCGATGACTCGATTGTAAATTTGAGTCGATTGCCATTCTTTCGATTGTAAAAACATTTCTTAATCGCGCGTCACTAGCCTAACGTGCCATTAACACAAGTTAGACCCAACGGTTAAAAGAAAAAAAAAATCTTACCGACTAATTGTTCATTGTAATCCCGAGTTGGTTGCCTCGGCTTTAAGAGGTTCGGATTCCTCGGAAAACTTTAGACATCGGCGGAGCGTGACGTTTTCGGTCCTTGTGCTGTAAAACACAAACTTAATAAAATAGATAAAAGAAACAGACTCTCACACTTTCGGAATTGAAGTCAGGACTCTGTAGAACAGAGGTTTTTAACCTGGGGTGCGAGATGGAATTTTAAAGGGTGCCCCAAATAGTGGCTCATGTCCTTGTATAACGAGTCACCAGTTAGATAACTGTCAGTGGATCTTGGAAATTCGTGGTAAAATAAATTAGAATCTAAATACACAATTTATTTATTTAGAAAGGTGTTCGGACCCCCACTTGATAGCTCAAATTAGAGCTGTAAGTATAACCCGCCATCGCAAGATTGGGTGAGCTGTAAAGAAAAAAAACACTACCCGAGCCAGAGTGGAACCCACGATCATTCTGTATGGACCGGAACGTCATGCTGACTAAACTACAGGGATACGTCCTGCTTTTCCTTTATCCCCCTCACTTCGTACTTGCCTATACCCATTGAGTTAAAAGCTTATTTTCTAAGTTCAATTTGTTCTCCGGCAGTATGATATATGGTTCAAATATTCTATTGCATCTTCAAATGAGATAATACTTTCGTAGGTTATATATAAGGAATCTGTAATAATATTGTTCAAATGTGTGTGTGTGTGGGGTGGGGGGTAATCCCCCAAGCTCCTTTGTGCACGGTATCATACGTCACCACAAAAAATTATGCTGTGCAAGCGGGGGAGGGGGGGGGTAATGGGGTCGTAACCTACCCATTGCGATAAAATTTTGTATATACATGGATATATGCAGTTGTGTCTATATAACCCCTCATTATAAGCCCGCAACCTTCCCTTACGAATTTTCTGCGTACGCCTATGGTGAGAACGCCATAGACAGCCGCGTGGATTATATCCGGGTGGATGCCTACGACCTCACGGCAAATAGCGTTTTTTAATTGCGCTAGGGAAGATGGCTGCTTGGGTTCAATCGAGAATTTAAATAGCCCCACCAGGGCCGTATTATCGCATAGACAAAACAAATTTATAGGGCTCGCTTTTATTGAGGGGTCCGGCTCGATGAAAACTCAAAGCTACTTCAAAATCTTTGCCAATCAGACTTTATTACTAGGACACTAATTTCATCGCGGCGCGAACTGCACCGAATTTTTGAGTTTTTTGCGTATACGTTGCATGCAAATATGTTATTTGTACCGATTCTATTTTCGAAGTTTAAAATTTAAATTCCAGAACCGATTTAGCGAGCGATCGGATATAGTGAGCATTTTCGTTGATCTTCAAGTCCTCATTATATACGGGTCCTACTGCAATTACACAAACTTGCTTTATGCTACAAGGGGCCGGGGAAAAAATTTATCTAGGGCCCCACGGAAACTTAATCCGACCCTGAGCCCCACAACCAAATTCCACAGATAGAGATTGAGGCTGTCGGAAATTAGTCTCTCTCTTGACCAAACAAACGTACTTACGAAAAACTGCTTCATCGGAATAGACCCACAATGAAAAATTCACAGGTATCAAGTTTGGAAATTGAAGGGCCATACGCTGTCGCAGTAACCGCTGATTAGTTGTTCTGGGCCAAATGTGCTCACGAGAAACCGATTCACTAGAGATGCGATGGCGTGGCGTTCCATTTGTAAATTGATTTTTTTTTCCGGGGAAAAAAGTCTCACTCCTTACACTTCATTTTCATGCAAACCATAATTTAATGGTGTCGTGCAAGATGCATCAGTGCAATTCCCATGAACCCTCAAAATGTAGGGATTTGTAAAGTAATCAATCCCCTTTCCTGGGCTAACCCCACAGTCTCATGCAGATAGGGTTGCCAATACCCCACCTCTCTCTCTCTCTCTCTCTCTTGTGGTCAAGGTAAAGTGGGGAGAGAGGTTGCCAAGATTGCAAGGTACACGTATAACTATACAGGGTGAATTTGACCTAATCTGCCAAACGAAAGGGGGTGATAGAAGAGCCCATGTGGAGCATAAAAAACCATTGCAACCTTGTCCTATCTCTATCCATTTCCGAATTATGATGGAAAGAAGGAAAATGCGCGAAATCTAAAAAAAAAATAAAAAAATTGTAAGGTTTTTGTAAGACTTAGACGCAAAATAAGCACATATTTAGAAAGAGCAGAAAAAGTTCCATAAAGTGACGCCATCTTCATCAGGATATCTGAATTTAACGGCGAGCTACAAGCGCTGAAACATTGGCGAAGTACAAAATCAAATTGTCGCCAAAATCTGTAACCGGCAATTCCGCAAGCATCCTTTTAGCTACAATCGGACAAATTTACCAAAAACTTGCCCATTCTACTAGCTTCCGAATGAGCCTACAAAAAACCACATCGGTATTCTAGTTCAAGAGAAATTTAGTCTTATGTCTGAAATACATCATTAAATTGGCGTCATCAAGGTAAATGCGTGAAGTTTGAAAAAACAAAAATTTGTGCTGTTGCTAAAAGATCTACATGCAAAATAAGCACAAATTGTTAGTGGACCTCACAAATTGTTAGTGGCTTCTGTGTTATGTTTTTTATCTGTTTGCGAAATTTATGTATTTTGATTTTGGTGACTACATGTGCTTCAGATATTACGGGATAACGAGCTATTATATAAAATTTGTGATAAATAAATAAATTTAAATTGATTGAATAACATGACGACTGTGGTTTCGATTAGGCGTTGCTAACCTTTAAAATTTAATAAAAAATAGCCCTTACAATAACGAGCCCTTAATTTTTATTATGCAGGATTTTTTTTCTCTTTATAATCAGTTTTGGAAAATTTCTTGATCAATCAACAAACGAAGATTGCTTTTAGTTAAAATTGGCTAATCAAAATTAATTAATTATTTTAATTATCCAATTTTTCTTTAACAATTTTAATCTTTAATTGCTTATCTTTATTAACTGCTTTGATTAAAACATTTTACTTTTGTTAGCTATTTCAATTACGTGTTTTTAATTATTTGTTTAATTATGTATTTCTAATTAGCTGTTTAATTACACATTTTTAGTTACCCGTTTTAATAACTTTTCTAGTGACCTGTTTTAATTAATTTTTTAAATGCCTGTTTTGATCATTTTTTTAATAGCCCATGTTAATTAATTTTTAATTTCTTGTGTTAATTTTTAAAATTGTCTCTTTTAATTAACTATTTTAAGTACTTATTTTTAATTAATCAAAAGTGCTTATAATATAAATTTTTAAAGGCCTTTGCAAATTTTCAATCAATAGAATCTCAACACAACTGGCAATATCAAAACCTAACAACACTTATATGATTTCTTTTTCGCTCAGCCCCGAAGAAGATTAGCAATGCCTAATCGAAACAATTGTCAAAATATTATCCACCAACATAATTACCAATGTGCATGTCAGGGCCGGGGTATTATCACTCATTGTGCAGAATGATTATTTCAGCACCTTCCCCCCCCACATCCCTTTACTTGCTGTTCAGCTTCTGGACCACTGTCCGTGCCTTAAACCGGCACTGGCTTATATAAGTATCATTGGACTTTAAATTTGTTATGTTTTCAAATTTTCACAGATAATTTTCCATTGTAACTTAAGATTGATAGAGCAAAACATTTTTTACACCTTTTGTTATAGGCTATACACCAAGGGTCTTCAAACTTTTTTCAGTCCGAGGACCAATTTTGCTTATTCTTGTAGGCCCATGGGCCGCACTACTGTATCAGCAATATTAAAACCGGAAAGCCAGGGAAAGCTCAGGGGGCACGGCACCCCCCCTCCCCGATCAGTTTTTGTTGCCGCTTTTAAAGTCCCTATATTGGTTTTGCGTGCTCACCCGAAAATATTTTCTAGATCCACCTCTGGGATTAAATACATATATATATATATTACAATATAAAATACGTATGGAATAAAAAATATTGCAATACTTTTAGTTATTAATATATAAGGCGATAACAAAAATAAAACGTTTTATGAGATCTTTGACACTGCTTATTTTTAACAAACCTGTCAATATCAGGTCTTATTTTTGATATTACAATCCTAAAAGTGTTTCCAAGGTGGACGTCAGTTATTCTGGTCTTAACCCACTGACTGCTCAATTTTTTTTTTTTTTTATCAAAGTCGCTTCAAAAATTGCATATATTTTTATTACATATTTCAAATCTATATGCATTTGAGAGTTAAAATATGCAGCACATTTTTGTAAACAAGATTTTTTTTAATATAAATTTCGTACATAAGAACAGGTTTTCATAAAAATCAATTTTAAGAGTAATCATATAAAGACCAAAAATTTTGAAAATGAATTTTGATTAAATTACGGTTTACTTTATAGAATACAAATATAAAGCATGTATACTAATAAAAATCACTCGCTGAACGTTTCCTACAAGCCATATTCTGGATATAAAAAACGATAATAACGGGAGAGCTTACAAAATCAATTAGTGATCTCTATGCAAGTACGAAAATTTAGGCGAAAATAACGCTATTTGTTGACCAAAACACGGCTCAAAATTTAAATATTGTAGAAAATGCATTATCGACGGTTAAATGGGGAAAAAGCAGGATGCACTTTTAAATAGATGAAAAAATTGCATACCCGCGAAAATCGCGGGATGAAAAATTCTGTTACTTTCATGTTGCCCGTGGAAATAGCGGGATAAGCAGTTAGAGGGTTAACGTTTGATTTTATCAACTTCATTCTTGGAAAGAAAAAAAGCGCTGTTCCCAGACACATTGGCATACGCAGAGGGGAGTTGTGGGTTGTAACCCCCACTTCGATGAAATTTTGTATATATGGAGTTGTAGCTCTGTAACAACCCACTTTGTAAGGCTGTAACCCCCTTATGAACTTCCTGTGTACGCCTATGCGCAGATGTGAGTTCTCCCGAATAGTAACATTTTCAGAGCATGCAATCAGACGGCTGGAATGATGTTATGATGTTCTTATCGATATTTTTAGAATAGGATTCATTGCCCTAAATTCATTTTTTTAAATCATTGTTGCACTTCTAATGACTACATGCGGTTAAAAACTAAAACTAAATATAATTGAGGAAAGACCGCGTATTACTTAAGGTTTGTAGCGTTTTAAGATATTTATTACGAAATGTGAAAATGTGAACAGAATAAAATACACAGATTTAAGACTCAGAAGGAGGAGTAAAAAACGTTATTTCCGTGTGAAATAATTTGTATTATTTCATGAGCCGACGGGCCGTATAGAGCATATCGGCGGGCCGCGGGTTGAAGACCCCTGCTATATACTATAGTTATATTTACAGATATTTTTCTGCATGCGATTGCTTTACTGTAAAGGTTTGTTATTTTTTGGCTAGTATGCGTGGGGCATTTTTAGCATTTCTTGGACATTTTTTAACTGCACTGAATAGGATGTTCTAGACTAGTGTTTCTCAACCGCCGGGCCCCGGTCCTGTACCGGGTCCTGACCTCAATTATACCGAGCCGCGAGTGATTCTCCTGGAATTTGTCGTCTTAGTATTCTAAGCCTTTTTTATGAATAAATATTTTAACATGGAAATATTCTGAGGATAATAATAGCCGTAAATGCGTCGGAAAGCTCAGACCCAGAATGCCTAAATAACGTCTGTGCAGCAACTGTCGGTAACCAAGCCGTGTATTTTTAAATATGTTAGTACTTGTAAATGATCGAGAATTTCAGACATCAAAATTTTTTAGCATTGGAGAAAGGGTCAAAAAAAAGACCAGTCATAAAAAATTCCTGCAAGCCGATTACAATAATGCGCGGTGCATCCTCTGTTGTTAAAACCGAACGAAATAACATCTGTGTTGCAAATTCCAGTGATTTATCAGCAAGGAAGTGTATCAGCAAAATGTATATTGATAGGAGTTTACTGATAGTCTTTATGATTATACCATAATTAATTATTCATACTCATGATAGTTTAATGCAAAGAGTCCCAAACTGTGCTCCGCGGAGTCCTAATGGCTCCGCGATGCTTGTCCAGGGTCTTCGCGAAAGCACTGAAAATGAAAGAACACTTTCAGAAAAAGTAACCCACTTGTCCAGTAAAAAACAAATGGATGATACTAATTTTTGGAAAATTACTTTTCATCATAATATCATTTTACTACATTATCATCTTAATATCATATTTTAAACTTATAAAAAAAAAAAGCACCTTACGGCCCGGTAAATAACACTGAAGGAGTATAACTGGGTGATGAATCCATTTGCCGTTACTTTAAAAAAAAACAACCTACCTGACATCAACTGTTTATGAGGCACTCACAAACAATACGTCAGACAGCGCTTTGAACATTGCTTTCTAAAGTAAGTCGTGTTCTGAATGTTCTTTAGGTTTGAAGAACAAATTGTGTTGTCCTTGCGCCATAAAAATACAACCAACCAACCAACCAACCAAGCAAAGAACAAATTTAAACTATTGGCTAATAAAGCAAAGCATTTCTTCTCCCATTTGCCACAGGTTACTTGAGTGAATCTGGATTTTCTGCCCAGGAAGAAACTGAAACCAAATACTGAAGCTGTCTCGACGCTGAACCTGACTTTCGTTTGCAGCTATCCTCAATAGAACCAAACATTGACGAATTTTGCAAATATAAACAACCCCATTCTTCTCATTAGTTACTAAATTTGTAATTTTTATTCATATATATAAGTTCAAAGAACCATACCCAAAGAACACATATAAAAAGCGAAAAAGGGTCAGGGGATCCGCAATAAAATTTTTTCTTAAAAAGAGCTCCGCGGGACAAAAAGTGTGGGTCCACTGGTTTAATGTATGAAATAAAAAAATAAAAAATGGAAAGGTATTTACGTGTAAAAGAATTTAGAAGGCCACGGTCTAATAAAGGTTTGAGCTAAAAACGTGGGTGTCGGAATTATTACCTGTAATAAATTCCCCACAAAAACTTACAAAAATCTCGCCCCGGAGGCTTTCTTGTGTTGACCATATTTGGCAATTGTGTTATCCCTGCGGAGGGTAATAATACCTTACAACACATAATAAATGCTTTCCGTCTTAATTCAGTACTGCCAACTCTTCCTGAATGTAATCTAGGGGGCGTTGGTACTGTCCCACAAATAAGTTTAACAGACGCTAGTATCTTGAAATAAGAAAGAGGGTGCACTCTTGCTCTATAACCTAATGTCTAGTCTTTTTTAGTGGTTCATAAATGTACTCACGAGTTCCCATCTTTTTACTGAAAAAATTAAAAAAAAAAAATTCAATATAGTTATGGCTGAATATAAAATTCATTCACATTAAATTGTAAACGGGGAAAATAACTTTATTGCCTTCTTTATTGAGTAATATTAATAATAATTGCTAACTAAATTTATATATCAATACTAATCTTTAAAGGAATAAATTGTTTATGACTTTTTTTTTCAGGTGGACAATTAATTATGGCACAGCCATAGGGGGAAAATTTTGCATTGCATTAACAAATTAAAAAAATACACGAAAAATAAGAAATTAAAAATTATTTATTTTTTGTTATATTTTAATTAGTAATTAGTTTTATTATATTTTAGTTCGTAATTAGTTTTATAATATTTTAGTTAGTAATTAGTTACATTATATTTAGTAACTATTTATCTATTATTAAATAGATAATCTATAATAATTAAGTTATTACTTATGGTGGTTGCAATGCAGAATTGATTTCATAAAAATTCTAAATTTCGAATGGCCGTTTGTAAACGTCAGCCGTTTAATAAAATCAAATTTGTTGAAAGAGAAGTGATTTTATTAAGCGGTGAGTACTGTATATATGAGAAAGTCAGAAACAAAGAGGTGTAAGGGACAAGTATTTTTGTGTTAGGTGTTTTTGAGAAAATGTTCAAAGTTGACGTAGTTTAGAGAATTCTAGGATTATTTTAAGATAAAACTAGCAATGCGTTCACCATTTTAGAACTTTGTTTTATCTAAGTTACGTAATAGAAAAGCATCCGGAGTTTTTTTTCAACTTCAAAACCATTATCTCGAAAATAACTTTTAAAATCTTGTCACTTACACTCCTTTGGTTCTGGCAGCCCTTTCCCCTTATTTTTATTTTTAAGGTTCAAATATTGCTTTCCATAAATAGTGCCACATGTCCCTACGTTTACCTTAGCTTTTTATGGCAGAAGTTTTCAAACTTTGCGTCATGAATCGGCAAGTTACGGTGCCAAATAATACTGCAATCATTCTGCGTGAGCAGAACCACTCATTAAAGTGCTCCGCATACTACTCATCAAATTATGCCTGTTTATGTTACCATCTATTTATTAATGCAATTTAAGCAGATCATTTGATATATGTTTCTAATTTATTAAAAGAATTGCATTTTTTTTAAAATGGTTGGTTGGATTTTATGGCGCAAGGACAGCAAGCTTATTCTGCGACAAACAAGGCGTTTTCTTAAAAATGTCTTTGTACATTTGACGTAAGATTTACAATAGTTTAACACTATAAAACATGAAACCATATATTCCAGTTAAGGAGTTTTGAAAGCAACGTATATCGATTTTTTTTTTTTGCATTTTTTTACAAAATGTTTTTTGAAACACTGACAGCTGTTTCAAGAGCGCGTGGCTATTTTCGTCAGAATGATGCAATTAATACGTTGGTTAATGTTGCTATTCAAACGATGCTATACCATAGAACAGGGGTCTTCAACCTTTTTCAGTCCAAGGGCCAATTTTGCTTATTCTTGTTGGATTGCGGGCCGCACTACCGGCAATATTAGGACTGAACAAAGGCGGATCCGCGGGGGGTAGGGGTGATCCCCCTGGATTCGTTTTTGTTACCTTTTTTTAGATCTCTACATTAGTTTGCCCTCCCCACCCGAAAATATTTTATGAAACCGCAGCTGGAACTGAATATACATTTATTACGACATAAAATACGTATGGAAGCAAAAAACATTTACAATACTTTTAGTTATTAATATATAAAGCGAAATCAAACCTTTTAGTGAGATTTTTAGCACTGTTTATTTTTAACAAGCCTGTCGGGCCTTATTTTTGACGTTGTAACCCTAAGAGCGTTTTTAAGGTGGACGTCAGTTATTCTGGTCTTAATTTTTGATTTTACTAACTTCATCTTGAAAAGAGTTGTTCGCAGACGTGTATGTTCCCGAACAGTGATATCGTTTTCGGAGCATGCAGTCGGATGGTTGGGAAGATGTTCTTATCGATGTATTTAGAATAGAATTCATTGAGTGGTAAGTTGAATTTTGTTTTAAAATCACTGTTGCACTGCAAAACAATAAAATTACATTTAATATCGATATACGCAAGAAAATTAAAGGAAACACGATTGAGGGAAGACCGCGTGTTATTTCAGTTATCCAGCGTTTTAAGATATTTATTATTAGATGTGAAAATGTGAACAGAATAAAAAAAAAGTACATGGACAATGTTTACAAGGAGTGTATGTTTTATGAGAAATAATTTGTATTTTTTCATGAGCCAGCGGGCCACAAAAAACATGTCGGCGGGTTGAAGACCCTGCCATAGAACATAACATTAAAATAAATTATTTCTACGTGGGTGTCGAAAATTATTAAGTAAAGACAGAAACCGTAGAAAGGGAAACAATAAAATTAACACTCAAGTCAATGGAGACGTCTCCTACTGAAACAGCTGTCAATGTTTTAAAATTAAACTGCGTTAAATTTTGTTTTTATGTTTAGTTATAGTTATTAGATTCGCGCATTGTATCACTATTTGACTGTGTTTTTATATCGAACATTGTCTAATTGGAAAAGTCTCACATAGAGATATTAATCGGTACTTTTGTTTTTTCGTATCATGCCTCCCTTATGTGCCAAATTACTCTCATCGCAATCTTATATAGAACTTTCGTACATTTTAAATTAGAAATGATACTGTGTGTATTTAACAATCTCTTTCTATGAATGGACATATTTACTGTTGATTTAAGGCATTTGAAAAACTGCCATTTTGTAAAATGATTGAAAAGACGACAAATTAACGTAGTTGAAAAATGTATTTAAGCGTTTACAGTTGTTTCAATAGTCATGGGCTATTTTCATTAGAATGGCAAAATAAGCGGAGGCGCTATTGAAACAGCTGTAAACGCTTAAATATATTTTTCAACTGTGTGTCTTCTCAATAATTTTATTTATGCGCAATGTCGTCGTCAAATTAAATGCCGTGCTGCATATATCAGTACAAAGTTGTAAAATTATTATAATTGGCACATATGCCTATTTTACTGCAGTGTACTTCCCTATTTTGATTCTGTTACAATACTTAAGTAGAATTAAGACGCAGTACTAAGATATAGTCATGACTTGCAAACTTAATGCCATCTCTACCCAGAAATTAACAATAATAGGTAAATACATAAAGAAATTAAAAACAAAAGCTTCAGAGTTCAACTTTCTTATCTATAACTAAAAAGTATATCATTATAACCCCATTAACAAATTAACATTCATCAAGCTGAATCATATCATCTAATAACCTTGCAGATAGTCAATAAGATACAATATATAATTTATAGAAAAGCACTATGTAAGTTGTAAGCACCACACAATAACGTAGATGAATAATTACGTAAGTCGAACGAGCTGAAATGCATAATTAATCCCGAAATTTTAAATATTTATATTGCAGTAGCTACTAACGAACTCCCTCACCATATGTTTGCGGCGTAAGTAAATTTTTCTGCATCACTCTTTCGTTTTAGGATTTATTTTTTGCAAAGTTGCCTATTTATTTAGGCTTGCATGTATTCGCATTCTGTAAACAATGGTTTCTAATTTATAATTTAGATTTAGCAAGGAAATAAAATTATCATTCCTCTAGTGCCTTCGATTTGTTTCAGATATTTTCTAATAAAAATATTCATTTATAATATGCATTGGTGCACTTATAATTTAAAACTAAACTTCTGAAATTATGCGCCACCGATAAGGAGAAATAGTTTTTCGAAATAAGATAATTAGTACTTACTAGAATAGGTTTATCATTTATTAATGGAAGTTGCATCCACACATTGTAGGGAAAAGAGACTTGTTACATCTAAGGCATATGTTGCAGAATGTAGATGGGACAATTTGATATTTTCTTGGACTCTCTTGTGGTCCAGGGCATAAACTGAACTCGGAACCGTAGCGTACTCCTTATCCGCACTGGCGCTGCCTCTATTGATCCGTTTTCTCTCTCTCTCTCTCATCGTCTCCTCCTCATCTTTCCCTCTGTTACAATGCATGCCGCCAGGACCCCGTAATCGTAAAAGGCCGCGGAGCTATGACGTCAAAAGCTGACTGACGTCACTAATGTTGGGATGGTGCTTTACTTGTAAGAACCTGCTGTCATTCATTATTTATTTATACAACCAAGAACGGTTAACCGAAATGGCCTGTTGCACTTAATTTTTTAATAGACACTCATTCGATGTTTCGGGCAAAAATGTCCATATTCGTTTTCCAGTGTGCTTCAAAATGGTTAAAATCTTAATTAACACATACATATACTTTGTGACGTTTTTCACTATCAGCATATTAGTTCCGTGAATGTAATTAAACATGTTTTTTTGGATGAATATTGTAGTTTCTTCACACTTTTACACTGAACATCAAATTTTCGGAGTATCCGAAATTTTGCCTTATCCGAAATCCGATTCGTCCTTTTATTCCTGATAATCGAATTTCTGTCTGTTTAAATATTTATATATATACATGTATGTATCTGTACACACAATGATAAGCTGCCCAAATTTTAATTAGTAGTTACTATTCAAATTTGCAATTAAAATATTTAGTATTTTTTAAGGTTTTGACCTATATAAGGATTTTTTTTTCTTAAAACACTTTAATCAATCGATTCACTACAAATGCCTTGTTATTTAAACGTATTTCCTCCCCAAAACGCGTGAAAGATTGCAAGGTTGTGGGAGTAACGTTTGTGGGAATTTTTATTTGGAACTATTAAGTAGGCCCTGTACACAATAGAACATCGTTTACAATACTTTTAATATACCGAAATCACGCTTAGCAGCAAAAAGGCGATCATTTCATTGTCACAAAGTTAATATCGATATTTTAAAGAATTGTAATCGGTCACACAAATTCTGTATAATCTTAAGAAATGAGCAATTTTTTTATCTGATATTTGTTAGGATGATCAATTATCGTCACTTAATGTAAGCTCAATTGAGAACGACGCTTCGTTATACTTAAATTTAACTTTTTTTACTAATGCTTAAATTTGTATGACAATAAGTCATTTAAACAAAATGTAAGAACTGTGCATTGTGTACGGTTGTTATTATATGGGAGATCGAGCCGCGTCGGCACGCAAGAGAGGAAGAAAGAGAGAGACTAAAAATTATCACACCTTCCATCTCCCTTATGCCCCCCCCACCCTATTTAAAATATAAGCAATAGGTATACATTTGGTGAGACAGGTGTTCGAAATGAGAACCTGTCACCAAGTGTTCTCAAAAACAAAATTGGAGTGCACCCCACCCTCTGGTCTTTAAGGACTAAAAAATAATTACATTTTATTAAATTGCATCCGTAAGACTTTCTCTCCCTAGGTAACAATCTAAATTCACCTAATAGCTTGTTTGGCTGTAGACAAAAGGGCAGTACCATTGGCGTAACTAGGTGGGGGCCGGCCCCCCAGAAAATTTCTCGCATTTCATTTTTTTTTAATTGTGAATAAATGTAAGGCGGGTTAATGCTAAAGCTCCAGCTTTCCCGCCAAAATTTCCTAAAAATACAAGTGTCTGTCATGTATGCGTAAACACGTGGGGAAAGAAATCTTCCCAGTGACTACTTCCTATTACTGGATGGGAAGATAGCCATGTGTGCAACGTTCTAAGAAACTTGACTTCTTTATGTGACACTTGTGGAGTATGTGAATGATGACCAGGAGCGAGAAATCGATCAGTAGGTATCAGATGCTGTCTGTGTGATGAACATTCTATCCAATCACATCACGTGGGCGGAAACAAATACCATTCGAATTAAAAACTTTCTAACCTCAAGTCACATTTTCCGAAGTTTACACATGCACACAAACAACACAACAACAATGAGCTGCGCTTCTAGTTTGATAAAACGCATCTTCTCATCCGTCGCAAATTTTTTTTCTTGTGTGATATTTCAACTCGCAACCCATCATTCGGACATAGTCCCCACTACAACGTCCTGAATTTGGTAATCTATGGAGTGAAAAGCAAACTCCGTTTTCTTGTCGGACCCTTCTCACTTCATGAATGCGAGTGCAAAGCATCTGTGCTCCACTAATTGACTCTAACGGATACACTATAAACATAGGACCGGAGTTCGAAGACGGCCGGTCCAATTGTACGCAAGAAGTGACTCAACCAAATTAACTGCCGCTGGCGTAATTTGGGGTTAGTCACCTCAATAAACTCTGGACAGCCATCGATTCCCCCTTTCTTAAGAAACTGTGTTTACGCCGAAGGAGAAATACGCACACACGACTTTGAATCCTCAAGCAAACACAAAAAGGGTGAGTCTATATCAATTCTACAGTGAGTTTGGTTTTCGCTAACTGCCTTGCGAATACTGCTTGGTTTTATGTTGCCGATTGCGCATTTTTGTATTTCAAAACCGCATGCCCGTTAATATAACTGAATTTAGAGCTAAATTGAATTTTTATTATTGCTGAATTTACTGCATCCGAAACTCGTTAAGACAAACGCACTTAAAGACGAATTACTTTTAATACGAACCGTTTTCTGAAGTTCCGTCAGAGTGTATAGCATACTACCCTTTCCGGATAAGACGAATTACTGTTAATAGGAACAGATTTTTTGTTCCCTTTGGTGTTCGTCTTAACGAGGTTCGGTTGTATTTGATAATTGTGTGCTAAAATTGATAATATGCCTGATCCAATCGAAGCAGTTAACGCTTCGCAAATAGCACCCGTTGGTACACCTCAAGTCGCGCCCGTAGGTTTACGAATTCCGGAATTTTGGCCAAACAATGCTGGGCTATATTTTAGCCAAATCGAATCGTCGTTCCAATTCTCGAGAATTTCCTGGGATGAGACTAAATTTCATGCCTTCGACGCATCTTTGAATGACGATGTATTGGCCCGAATATCCGATGTGATATTAAATCCCCTGACTACGGACAGGTATGAAACAGTAAAACAGAGGCTAATTGCGAAATTCGCAAACTCTGACGCCAAGTGAATCAAAAACTTTTATCAGATTTGCCACTGGAAGACCATAAGCCTTTCTCTTGCGCGAAAAGCAGGGACTAGTCGCGGGTCAAATAAAAGACGAAATGTTTAAAAACCTACGGTTTCGCGCCTATGGTTCGTTCGCGGAAAATTGGCGGGTAGTACTATTAGAATTCAAGGGAGTTGACTTCAGAGACGGCTTGTTTCATTGCAGTAGAGGGATGGGTGTCTTTTCATAACTCATTTTTCGCGCGCCAAATATACTAAAGGACTGCTTGTTCATTGCAGACCAAGGCGTTTACATTCCAAAGCTATATATTCTATTTATGTATGCACTTAGGGGCCGTTCAAGTATTACGTAAACATATTTCTGGCTATTTTATACTCCCCCTACCATTTGTCAGAAAAAATAAGCATATACCTGACCTCCTCTTCCCCTTCATGCTTACATAAGATTTTGGTTCTATAATTTTTTGGTTATTATTATTATTATTAAAAAAATATATTATACATACGTTATTAAACTATATATGGCCTGCAAAAGGGTTGCTGGTATCTAACTGGAAGGAGACCCACACGCTGAACGTATGTGACGATGTGTGGAACCGGCCAGGCCAGTAACCTAGTGTCCTACCCCGCCTTCAAGTGGTGCAGGCTGAGCTTTCTATTTATGTGGCAAATTAATATTTGCTACACGGATAGAAAGGCGGAAGGGGAGGGCTAATTCACCAACCCGTCTAGCCAGCGTGGTGAAATTATGGCTAATTCCTCCATTATGTTGACACACCAGAAACCATGGCCCCTAGTCTCCAGGTGCTGGAGTGCTCCTGATCAAGGCAGCGGTCAGTGTGGCATGAAAGCAGGGGGTGCTAAGAATCACTGGAATGGCCCAGGCTGCCGTTTGTTATTGACCTTGGCTACGTTTAATGGACGATCCCTTGCTTCTGAAGCAAAACTTCAGGAATTGGAAGAGGAACTAGACAAGATCAAATGGGACATTGTAGGACTCAGTGAAGTTAGAAGAAAAGGTGAAGAGTTGGTGGAACTTAAAAGTGGACATTTGTTTTATTATAGAGGAACGGAAACTGGAAGAACAAGTGGTGTTGGCTTCTTAATCAACAAAAGAATTAAAGACTGTCTTCTGGAAGTTGAAAGTACATCAGATCGAGCAGCGAGGCTCGTTGTTCAACTAACCCAGCGATACCAACTTCAGATAGTACAGGTATATGCACCAACATCAAGCCATACCGACGAAGAGGTTGAAGAATTTTATGAAGAAATCAAAGAGTTACACACCAAAGGGAAACAACATATCAAGCTCATCATGGGGGATTTCAATGCAAGAATTGGACAACAGGAACAAGGAGAGACATCGGTTGGTAAATACGGATATGGGGAAAGGAATGAACGTGGCGATCAACTCATCGAATTTGCAGAAGCTGAAAATCTTAGCATCATGAATTCATTTTTTAAGAAGAAACCGCAAAGAAAATGGACATGGAAACACCCAAATGGGGGAACTAGTGAAATTGACTATATCCTGGCAAACAAGAAATCAATTATTGAAGATTGCAGTGTACTGAACAGATTTAATACTGGAAGTGATCATCGAATGGTGAGATGTAAAGTGCACTTAAATACTAAATTAGAACGACAGAAGCTCATTAGGAAACAAGTAAGTAAGAGGGTGGATTTAAAGAAACTGAAAGTAAATACCGAGGCATTCAAGTTGGAATTAAAAAATCGCTTTTCTGCACTGGAAGGACTTATTGAAGAAGTTGACATCTCAGAAGCAAATGAAAACATTGTTAAGACAATAGTTGAAACTGCTGGGGAAATTGGTGGTGTAACCTGTAAAAAGCACAATAGCAAATTATCTGAGAAGACGAAACAGCTCATGAAAAGGCGAAGAGATATGAAGGTGGACAATCAAAATACCAGTTCCAGGATTGAGTACATAGAACTTTGTAAAACTCTGCGCAAAAGCATGAAAGAAGACATAAGAAAATTCAACTGTGAGTTAGTAAGGAAAGCCATTGAAAATAACAAGAGCCTTAGGGTTGTTAAAGGAAGTTTATCTGTTGGGAAGAAACACATCATTGCATTAAAAGGAGAGGATGGCACCGTAACAAGAAATAGGGAAGAAATACTTAGAAGAGTTGAAGAATTCTACAAAAATCTATACGAAAGTAACAGTGGATTAAACGAAGACTCTGAGATAGTCGAAGGAACAGCTCCTAAAATCTTAAAAGAAGAAGTTTCATTTGCAATAAAAAGTATGAAGAAAGGAAGAGCCCCTGGTGATGATGGTATTACATTAGATATCCTAAAAGAAGCTGGAGAATATGTAGAAGACATACTTGCAAAATTCTTTACCAAATGTCTTAACAGTGGTAACATACCAAACCAATGGGATTCTGCAACAGTAATTCTTTTGCATAAAAAAGGTGATAAAGAGGATTTGAAAAGGAATTCAAGGGAGATGGCGTCATAGACTGATTGTTTTATTGCAGTAGAGAGAAAGGTGTCTTTCATAACTGGTGTTTCTCGCGCGCTTCCATTTGCACTGCGTCGTACATCTCACAAGTGTCAGTCACACCCTGAATCGGGACCTATGTCACATGAAAGGTTTATATGAGTAATGAGAGAAATCGAAAGAATTAATCTGAAAAGCTAAATTTTCAAGCTTTTATGATTTTTTAAGATTTTGATAATTGCACTGAAATATAACTTTCTTGCGTTACTTCTAAGCTATGCGAGAAGTAGTAAAATAGGTGAATTCATTTTTAATATGGTGGTGTTTGTCGCAATGAGCAAGTTTTTCGGAAACCAACAAAATTTTGCGGTGAATGTTAGCGCAAAAATAATTGATTGCAGTGTACACCTTACATTTAGAGGAGTTCTCGTAAAGCTAAAATTGACGCGTTATAATATCTAATGAAGTTACTGACTACTGGTGAAATTATTGACTCTACTAACAAATTTTATTTCACATAAAATCCATTTGGAGAAAAAAACACTGATACCAGTCAGTGGCATAGATACAGAGGATGCAATGGATCCTCTGCCTGGAGAGTCAAAATAAACAAATCAATATTTAAAATCTAAAAACTTTTTAAAATAATCGGCGGTATAGAACTTAAAATAAAATACAAAGAAAATACCCCTTCCCCTCGTTTTTCCCATAAAAAAATTCTACTCTAACCTACAAATTGTAACATGCATAGTCTAAAAAAATATAAACTAAAATTGTAACATACGGCTTACTACTTTCAAGAAGAAAACAGCCCCAAGTATCAAACAATAGATTGTCTAACTATGTTTACGAAACAAAGATTGAGGTAAGAATTTTATAATGTTCAAATACCATATATCATAACTCATGCAAATGATAAAAAACGTAAAATGTATAAAACAATTTTAATCGCAATGGGTACATATTAGAAAAGAAAAAATCTCTACATTCATTAAAACAAAGTTCCTCACGATCAATCTGGAACGAAGTGGCTAAAATATTACGAAATGATACAACAGCGTCAGTATGATATCAAGCTGACTAGGGGTATATTGACATGGGTTTATATTTCTTGGAATGAATTTAATTATAAACCAATTAATGCGTTTTTATTATTTCATTGCGTTCCATTAAATTTATTGCGACTTCATTTAGAATGGCGTAGTTTTAAAAAATTTTACGAGAAGTTTGTACTACCGGAAAAAATAAATGCCTATAAAGGTTGAATTAGTGTTGTTGTGGCTGGAGGAATTTGAAGTTTCATGCAATTGTTCTGAAAGTCACTATATGTAGATGAGTCAGTGGATCTAATCCAAGAATCCAATATGACACAAGGTGGTAGTGTGTGGGGGGTCTTAAAGTAGAAAGAAGCAATTTAAAAACCCTTCATTCATGATTTCTGTACTCATTTTACAAGATTTTGTGTATGTGGTGTAAACATTAATGGCACGAAACGTGTGTAACGACATACTTGAGGCTTAAAGGATCCAGTCGCTTCACGCAAACGTAACAATTAACCTTTCAATTTTCCATCCATTGATAAGTAAGGGCATATAAAAGTGTATGAGTGGGTCACAGATTACGCGGACGAAACTAAATTTTTTTCAGTTTTGTGAGATAATGTTCTGTTATTTGGTATGAAATATGCAAAACCACTCTGATCAGCATTAAATATTTGGCTCTTCGAGCAATGTGCAAATGCGTTACGTGATGTTAACACGAATTTAGTTGCTGTGTTTTCTACGGCTTCTTTATTTTAATTTTGTCTGTTATATGTTTCGTAACTTTACGAGAATATATACTCATATTTTTATTCTGTATATAAAACTCTTTGAAATCATACAGTTCCTAATGTTTAAACCCTTTTCTTTATGATAAGCGCATCTCTTTTAGTCTGCATCATATACGAATATACACTTACACAGCGTGTTTGAATTTTTCTAATAGTGTACATTGAATTAATTTATATTTCTTCCTATTTGTCCCAAATTCGGTAATATAATTTTAAAACGACATTGTTTTATAACCCACTGCTTTTTGACAACGTCTTTGATTCTGTTGAGGTTTCTTCTTTTTGCAGGAATTGTAAAAACTCGCAATGTTTCTCATTTCTTTCAAGGTGCAATTTTCTCCGAAAAATTCATCGTCAGATGGATAATCTAAATGGTTATGTTTTTAAAAGCGTGACTTACAGAACTATTGTTATCATCAGAAATATAATCTATATTGCTGTTGCTATTTATGCCATCATCGTTCTTAAAATCTAACGTTACTTCATTCTCAATCATTATTCTATTTAATATAATTTCTTCAAATGTAGGTAATGATCGCCCACTTTCATGTAATTGTTCATATATTACACAAATGATGATCGCAGACGGATGTGTTCCGTATTTTTTAATATCTAAGTTTAAAATACCAGCTAGAATATTAATTACAGTCCGCATAATTGTAATATTTATATTAACTATTATAACACAGCTTTATTCAATAGTGCTTTAATCAACACCAAATTATTTTAACGAAATGCTTTAAAGCCGTGGATAATAGACGTATCCCATGGGCGGATTTACCACTTTGCCCCCTAGGCTATTTTTGCCACCTCAAAAGTACTTTTTTGCCTCCCCTTCCTATCCGTCTGCCCCCCTCCCCCAATCGGTTGGAACATAAAAAAATGTCACATTTAAAAAATGCCAAAGACTTTTGTATTGACAATAAATATGTTGAAAAACAAACTCATAAATTGAAACATAAATATTAAACAATATTAACTTATATTGAAGTATTATCTCTTCTTTGCGCATAATAAATCAAATTCAATTTTACTGAAATAAATTTCAATTTTAGCAAAAAATAAAAGCCTATGAAACACTGGTATTTAAATGGAAAGCATGACGTCTGGCTTTCTTCTAAGCATCTGATTATATCATCGTCTGGTATTGATTT
>QLNU02014908.1:7730-17887 GCA_006491805.2 Dysdera silvatica
TGGTGTAATATGTAAAAAGCAGAATAGCAAAATATCTGAGAAGACGAAACAACTCATGAAAAGGCGAAGACTTATGAAGATGGACAATCAAAATACCAACTGAAGGATAGAGTATGTAGAACTTTGCAAAAATTTACGCAAAAACATGAAAGAAGATATAAGAAAATTCAATTGTGAGTTAGTAAGGAAGGCCATTGAAAGCAACAAGAGCCTTAGGGTTGTTAAAGGGAGTTTGTCTATTGGGAAGAAACACATCATTGCATTAAAAGGAGAGGATGGCACGGCAACAAGAAATAGGGAAGAAATACTTAGAAGAGTTGAAGAATTCTACAGAAAACTATATGAAGGAAACAGTGGATTAAACGAAGACATTGAAATAGTCGAAGGAATAGCTCCTAAAATCTTAAAAGAAGAAGTTTCATTTGCAATAAAAAGTATGAAGAAAGGAAGAGCCCCTGGCGATGATGGCATTACATTAGATATCTTAAAAGAAGCTGGAGAACATGTAGAAGACATACTCGCAAAATTCTTTACCAAATGCCTCAACAGTGGTAACATACCAAACCAATGGGATTCTGCAACAGTAATTCTTTTGCATAAAAAAGGTGATAAAGAGGATTTAAAAAATTACCGACCAATTAGCTTGTTACCTGCTATTTATAAAATCTTCACAAAAGTGCTAACACATCGCCTGCAGAAAAAATTAGATGCAGCTCAACCAAGAGAACAAGCTGGATTTCGAAGTGGATTCAGTACAGTGGACCATATTCAAGTATTAAGAGAATTAATTGAAAGAACACATGAATATGAACTTCCATTGTGTGTGGCATTTATTGACTATGAGAAGGCCTTTGACTCTATTAAAACATCAGCAGTCATCAACTCTTTAAGATCAGCAGACATCGAGGATGTGTACATTGACATGGTGAAATGTGTGTATAAAAATGCAAGTGCAAAATTTCGGTTACATAAAGATACCGAAGCTATCAAAATTGGTAAAGGTGTGAGGCAGGGAGATACCATTTCTCCAAAACTTTTTACTTCAGCTTTACAGATGATTTTTCAGCAGATAAATTGGAATAACAAGGGAATAAAAATAAATGGTGAATATTTAAATCATTTGCGGTTTGCTGATGACATTGTTATTTTTTCAACGAACCCATCAGAACTCCAAGACATGGTACAGGAGCTCTCAACTAGAAGTAAAGAAGTTGGACTCAAGATGAACCTACAAAAAACTAAGATCATGTTCAATAATTTCGTAGAGGAAACAAAAATACAAGTTGACAACATTGAGCTAGAAATTGCTGATTCATATATTTACCTTGGCCAGCTGATTTCAATGGATGGCAACATTATGAAAGAACTCAACAGACGTATTAAACTTGGCTGGAGTGCATTTGGAAGAAACAGTTTTATCCTGAAGGGGAAATTGCCTTTGTGTCTAAAAAGAAAGGTCTTCAACCAGTGTGTATTGCCAGTCCTCTCTTATGGATCAGAGACATGGAGTCTAACAGTTGGAGCAATACGAAAGTTACAGACAACGCAAAGGAGCATGGAGAGGTGCATGCTTGGAATAACTAGGAGAGATCGAAAAAGAAACACTTGGGTGAGAGAGCAAACTAGAGTAGAGGACATCATTGTTAAAGTAAAAGGGCTGAAATGGCGATGGGCTGGGCATATTGCAAGAAGAACTGATCAACGATGGACAACAGAAATTCTGAACTGGATTCCAAGAGACCACCGAAGACCTAGAAAACGTCCTCAAACTAGATGGGTGGATGAAATAAGAAAACAGGTTGGGGTGACGTGGAAGCGAATTGCTCAGGATAGACTTGTGTGGAAAGCATTTGGAGAGACCTTCATCCAGCAGTGGATAGATAATGGTTGAATATGATGATGATGATGATATATATATATATATATTTTTTTTTTTTTGACAATTTTCAATATACAACACCTCATTAAGGTGCCAACGTTTCGGAAAGAGGAGAGAGATTTTTTAAAACGGCCGTGAACTCGTGGCGCCATCTATTGTCATAAATCTTCAACAGTTATTATAAAATGTTAATTATATAAATTAATTGTTAAGTACTGGACTAAATAATTAAAATAAAGTGGATTACTACACAACAATTATTTGGACAATTTACAATTTTACTGACTTCGCAGAGCACAACGTTTTAACGTCGATGCTTCTACAAAGATAGATAGAAAATGTTCTGGTAAAGAGACACCTATTTTTTTACAGGAGGGGGAACCCTACTGCCCCCTCTTGGCACGCGCCTGTAACGAAGTTTTTCAATTATGAAAGTTTTACAAGGTTTATGAAAGATTCAAAGATGTATATTAAATTATAAGTTCAATACCAATAAAAAATATTGAATTAAAAAATAAATCAACGAAGCATCTATAATAAAACTAACACTGCTTTAACTTATGCAATTGCTATATACATATATTTAGTTTTCAAATATTAAAAGTAATGGTAAATCAAGAAAGATGACTACTATTGAGGTTGAAGATCTACCTAGTTCTTTTAAATATGGAAAATGTGAAAATGAAAACTGCTTCTACGTAAATTTGAAAAATGAATCTGATATGCGTGATTGCATTATGGATTATGCTACATGGACTTCAATAATTTTAAAATCCTAAATCAGAACGTTAAAATATAAAAAGCAGATACACGCGCGTGCTACATAAACATAACAAATGGTATACGCTGCTCGAATCATTTACGATGACTTACAAATGTACCAGAAAACTTACGATTTTTTCACGCTGGTGCCGAAATCATGGACGAAATGTTATGATGCGACCGGGACACTTCCCAGAATCGCATTTGCGATTTCGTGTTCCGTGACTGGACATTTTTTTCAATTTTTGCGCCTAAAAAAAGTAAATTTGATTCTATTAAATCAGTGTTTTTCAAACTTTAGTGGCTCACTAACCACTTTAAGCACTTCCTTATTTATCGCGAACCAACGGGAGGGGGTATTTCTCCCCCCATTAATAAATATATTGCCTGAAATTAAAGTTGCCAACTATGCTTAATAATATTAAGCCCTACTTACCTATCGTCATACTAATCTCCCCTCCTCCCCCCGCCTTTCCCAAAGAAAGGCATAACCAAAGTAACCCTCGATTTATCAGCAGGCTTATATACGCATATAAGAGCTCCGGTAGAATTGATTTACCCATCCCCTGAAATATAATTTGTAGTTAATTTTAATTCCTTCTGTGGTTAATTCTAAGTTTTTTTGTTTCTTTTTTGTTTTTTTTTAAGCACCAGCAATTGGCGGAAAATCTCTAAAATATCCGACCATGTTCTTAAAACATGGGTTGGTTGCCAAACTCACCTGAAACAAAATAATTTTTTTAGAATAACGCTGTTTGATAAAGAGAGTGTGAAATACGATATTGTTTTGTCAAATTCACAAAGCGTTAGTAGGAGTTCCAAGGTTAAAAAAGAAAAAATTATATAATCAGTTTATCTCTGTAATGAGATGTATTCGTAGAAAGTGTCCGTAGGAAGATCCGGGCTCTGTTGGAACAATCGACTTAGTTTCTTTTTGTTGAAAGTAATAGTTGTAGTTTCTTTTCAAAGAAATAGAGGGAATTTCAGGGAACAAAGAGGCTCTGAAAGGCAGAATTATCAGCCATCACGTTACCAAAATTTACAAACGACCCCACATCACGACGTCGACTGGAGGAAAAGCACAAGAAGAAAAAAGCAAATCAGAGTATTCTAGCCTTGCACCCAAGAAGTTAACGCGATTTGTGAAAGTAAACGACGGGAAGAGGGGGGGTGGAGGGGATATTGCTAACCGTGGATAAACTCAATCAATAAAAAAGAAAGACTAAGCATTTTAACATGTAATAATTCTGTTAATGGGAAGTTAGAAATTGAAAAAAAAAAGTTTGAGTGTTTTGCACTCAGTATATGCATTTTCATTTATTTTCATTCTCTACCCGCGACTATTTCTACTCTAGCGAATAATTTTGCAGATAGTAAATGTCTTTTACCTTCTTCATTTGTATTTCGTATATTCCGACCAAATGTCAAATTTTACTAGTTTTTCTCTACCCTCTCCAACACCTACCAAATTTATATAAAAGCAAGATATTGTAATGACAAAGCAAATAAATGAATGTAAATTTGAACGTAAATTTACCCCGAGTCAAATATTCAAAAAGAAAAATATTTATAATTTATATAAATAAAAAGAAACTCTAAGAGAGAAAAAAAAAGAAGAAATAATAAGAACATATTTCTAAGGTAATAAATAAAATAAAAAACAAACCATCGCAGTTTGATTTAACTACGACAGTCAAGCCGCGACAATCCGTGTCCCACACCCAAAATATTAGTTTTGCGCAGCGTGTCCCCAGTTGTCTAATAATCCAAAAGCTGAACAAAAATATTTGAAATTCTTATAACTTACATTACAAAATTAATAAAAGTTACGTTTATATTAAAAATATCAAATTTCTAAAATAATATAATTATATTATAAAATTAATACTAAAAATTTAAATTTAAATAATTATAACATGGTAATAAAATATAATCCAGATATTTTTAAAGAGTAGAGCGTAGTGAGGAGACAGGAAGGAACAAGTAAATTACGCAACACCAGTAAACAGCAAGCAAAAAGGGGATTGGGTGGGAGTGTGCGACGGCTGCTTAATCTTGATTACATAGGGCACATGTCACGCAGATCTCTTTAAGTAGTTGCGTGAACATATTTTGTTTGAAAAGTCGATAGGATAAATATCTAATTTGAGGACTTAAAGAATTCCAAATTTTTGTGCCGAAAAAGGGTAAATTAGATTTCAGAAAATTTGTGCGGGCTAGAGGAATGGTTAATGACGAATTAAGCCAAAACCTAGTAGAGTAGGTGTGATCGAGTGCTGAAAAAGTTCCTGAAACGTCAAAATTGTTATTAACAATTTCGTGCATAAGTAGAGCTGTCTTCAGTGTGACAATTTGTTGAATCGAAAGAATGTTCCGGAGCCTGAAGAGTGGTCCCGTGTGGGTAGAATAGCTTGCAAAAATCATTATTCGAATGATTTTCTTTTGTACATTAACAAGTGAGGAGAGAGTGGTGGTGTTAGCCGTTCCAAATGCTTCAATGGCATATGCAAGTTTTGAAAAGAATAGCGTATAGTACAGTAGACGCATTATATGCAGTGGAGTGAAATACCCTATTTTTGTAAAAATGTAAATGAGGGAATGTAGTTTTCTTGAAAGGGCAGAAATAGGTGAGGCCCATGTAAGATGTGCATCAATTGTATCTAAATAGCTAATATAATCTTTGATATCAAGAGGTTGTTCTTGGAAGAGAAGAGGAGCAGGGTTGAGAAAAGTTTTTTGTCTTGCACGGAAAACTTTTTAAACGGATTTAGAAATATTAAGAGATAATTTTTTTTGAGCTGAAGTTCCAAATTCTTTAAATCCTTATTTATTTCGTTTACTATACTATCAGTGTTTTTAGCTGAATGAATTAGAGTTGTGTCGTCAGTGTACATAATGGTGTCACAGAAACTAATACAATCTGGAAGGTCATTAATAAATACTAAAAACAATAGAGGCCCTAATAATGATCCTTGTGGGACATCATTATTTATTGATTTCTGGTAGGATGTCACATCCCAAGGGAAACATATTGTAGTCTGCTATTCAAATAGCTACATAGGAGGTTCAACGGTATGCCTCTTATACCCATTATACTTAGTTTATTTATAAGAATTTTGTGATTTACATTATTAAAAGCCTGCGTTAAATCTACGAAAACCCCATAAGTATACATGTTTGAGTTATTAGAACATGTTATTTTCTCAACAAGCTCCATTATTGCAGATCGGGTTGAAAGTCCATTTCGAAAACCATACTCTTTTTTATAGAACAGGTTATTTCTCTCGATGTATTTCGAAAGTCATACATAGATGGCCTTTTCATAAATTTTACTGAAAACTGAAAGTAAAGAAATCGACTGATAATTTGCTGGAAGGGTTTTGTCACCCTTTCTAAATAGTGGAATAGCTTTAGCTATCTTTAGTTTATTAGGGAAAAACACCATGCTGAAAATAAAGATTAATTAGACGTGTTAAAGTTAAAGCAAGGAACTCGGTATTTTCCTTTACAATTTTCGGATGAATATTATCATACCCAGGAGATTTTTTATTTCCCAAAGCATTTATATATCCAAAAATTTCGTTGTGTGTAACTGACTGGACATAAGCAAAAAAAGAGTTAAGCAAGTTATTCGTATTACTAGTGTTAACAGAAGTAATAATTAAGAAGGACAAAAGTTCCTTTGTAACTATACATCAAGACGGAAGTTGAAACTATGTAGAGTATGAAAAACGCTTCTGTCAGCCAGTTTTTTCGTGGTGCCTTATTGAAGTTTTTACTTATTTTAATATTATGCTGAAGTGACGACACTAAGTTGTTTTCCAATCTTCCGATGCCATTGTGCATACGGAGAAGGAAAATCATTGTAGTAGAAACGAAAAGTGCCAACAACGTGAAAATCCATGTACTAGTGTTGAAAGGGTAAAAGTAAACATATTTTTTCAATGATTCTCCAATAGCGTTTACAGCATATGTTATTTTATCTATCCAGTACGGAAATGAAAAATCGACGACGCCTGACGATTCATCCTTGTAGAACATCATTTCAATAGCTATGTCTGCTTGTTTATCCTAAAGCATTCCCACCATTCTAGTCCAATTTCCATCTTCTTGCCCCACACCCCAATCCTTCTCAAATGGACTTACTATTTCATACTCGAAAGGTAAGGCTTTGAACAATACTTTCAGTAACTCATACTCTATGCCTTCCACACCTTCATACGTCCCATCTTCATTTTCTGGAAATGAAAAAAATCCAGGAAAATTAATAACTGCGATTTTTAGTCTCATTTTAGCAGAACCGGAAAATGGCAAATAGCTTTATTAATTTGCGAACAGCTTGAACAGAATTTAGATTCACTTGAAAGAGGTCCTACTTTTCGTTTAATACTCAAAAAATGGGAAGTTGTCAGATTCTGTTCAATCCCGGAACTGCACCTGAGGGCAGGTTTTAGAAAAATTCGATGTTTAGTGCAATATATCATGTCGAAGATTAAAATGATTAATTCGGTTTATAGCTCCTTCGAGTAATTTTTAAAAATTCAAAACATCATAATTCTAGATGAAGTCTTTGCACCGCAATATTTATTCTCTCTCATTAATTTCAATATTTATTATTTTCCCACTTTTCAAAAATTGTTGCTAACTTATTCCTACTAAAATTAAGGATGCTGACATGGTAGAGTGAAAGAACTGTGGCATGGTTTTGACGTTTGCAAAGTCTGTGCTCTCTTTACGCTTTTTCTGTATGTACGGATTTTATCATTCCAAGGAAACAAAACAATGCAATGAGAAATAAATATTTTATCAGGCAATTATCAGATAAAAAGGCAGTAAATTACACTAGTATCAAAAAATTGGTGCCTAATTTTCAGAAACGTTAAAACTATAATTTTTTAAAGTTTTCTCAACTGCGTTCAGAACATACATCAGATCGATCGTGTATTTACTCTTATTGGAACCCAAATAACTCAAAGCTCTGAAAGTAACTGGTGAGCAAGAAGTTAGCACCGATCTGTTTCTGCCCTTTTCTTTCAAAGTTTGTTGACCAACCGGCTGTAATTTTCCTACTTCAAATTTAATTTTCTTTTTATCTCTTTTCCTACACCATGACAACCACGGCCTCACTGGGAAAACAAAGCCGCCTTCAGCAATTCATTCCCAACGGAAAAAAAAACATATACAAGCTTTCTCAGCATCAAGGTTATAAACTTCTCGGAGAGATAGGGTACACCCAGATGACTCGGAATCGTATAGCAATGCTGGTCGCAAATCACTCACAGCGCTAGTTTTAAAATCGACCGGCATGCACAAATAGTGACAACCAGTGCATAAAAAGCGCCAGATAAAACTCAGGGCATATGCTCAAGTGCATAGATGATCAAGACATCGTATTTTGCGCTTCCCATGCTTTGGTTGTCACTATTTGTGTATGCCGGTCGATTTTAAAATTAGCGCTGTGAGTGTTTTGCGACCAACATTGCTATGTGATTCCGAATCATCTAGGTGTACCCTACCCCTCCTAGAAGTTTGTAACCCTGGTGCTGAGACACCCTGTATATATCATCATCATATTCAACCCTTATCTATCCACTGCTGAATGAAGGTCTCTCCAAATGCTTTTCACAAAAGTTTATCCTGAGCATTTCGCTTCCATGTCATCCCAAGCTGTTTTCTTATTTCATCCACCCATCTAGTCTGAGGAAGTTTTTCTAGGTCTTCAGTGGTCTCTTGGAATCCAGTTGAATAGTTCATTTGTCTATCGTTGATCAGTTCTTGCGATATGCCAAGACCATCGCCATTTCAGTCTTTTTACTTTAACAATGATGGTGGGGGTGGGGGGCATTGATGATGTCATAATTGATGGTGAATGACTGATGTCATAATTGATGGCGGATGATTGATGTCATGGGTGAATTACATGTAAGTTACTCTGCTTTATCTTAGATTTTTTTGTCGTTCTTATGAAAATAATTTATGTGGCCTAAACTTTGGGCCCTAAAGTATTCGTTTATTTGGAATGATTTTAGATTTTCATTAATGTACCTAATGAAAACTACTCTTATATTAAATTTACCTATGTATGAAAAGTTTTAATGTTTAATCTCGCTAATAATGGTAATGGTTTGTTTTTGTTTTTTTTGCTTTATGATAGATGTAATGCTGTACGTCGCCGTTCTCCTGCATTTTTGAGTCGCCAGAACTCGTCAAGCCGTCTTTTGCCAGCTTTTTTTTACCTGGCTTCCTTTCTGCACGCTTTTTCATCTTGTATTAATTTTGATCTTTAACTGTATTTGTGTATTGATAAATAAATGAAATGCTGTTTTTTTTTGTTTTTGTTTTTTTTCCATCATAAATTAGCCCTTGGTTGATATTCATAATTGGCATTTAAAATAGCTAAAAAGAGGAATGATTGTGCTGCCATCTATTTTCTCTATTTAAAACTGCATTCTTCGAATGTTATATCCAGAAATGAACGATAGATGGCACTACAAGTATCAGGAAAACGTTAATATTTCTTGCTGTTAACTACTGACGTGGCTGAGGGCAAGGGCGGATACAGGGGGGAGGTCACAGGGGTCATGACCCCAAAATATATTTTTTCACTGTAAAAAATTCCAACTTTCATGATAAATGAAGGGTGTTATTCCAAGACCATGGCAAATTCTGTCCTTGAACCCCCCCACCACCACCAAATAAAAGTCTGCGTCCGCCATTGGCTGACGGTACGTCATAAGAGTACTTCTAAGGTAGTGGTTCCCAACTCAATTTAAGCCGCGGACCACTTTTCCACTTCAATTGGACTCGCGGACCACTTTGAAAAATTCTCAAGAGTTGGCTGCAAGACCTTAATAAAAAAAAGGGACCCGGGTCCTTTTTTGGGGGAAATGTGTTTGTAAAATCTTTCTTTAGTAAAATAAATAAATAAATAAACAGAAAAAGAAATAATAAAATCTAATAATAATACAGTCAAACCTCGTTAAGACGGACACGCTTAAGACGAATTACTTTTAATACGAACCGTTTTCTGACATTCCATCAGATTGTAAAATACTACAAATGTACTATCAATTTCATTTTTATATTTAATTTTGGTATTTAATGATTTTTATAAATTTTTTAATTATTTTTTTTAAATAATGACCCGTCTTGTGGACCACTTGGGACTTCTTCGCAGACCACCAGTTGGGAAACCACTGCTTTAGTGGGTGGGGGCTGAAAACTATTAGCTCCTCCTTTTCAAAGTTGTCGAGAATTTTAGTGAATGTACAAGATACCAAAATGCTACAAAAATAATTGATACTGCTTGACAATTAGTAATGAGCTAAAAAGTACTTTATTTTAAAATGTGACTGTAAAACTTTTGAAAATTAACGCATGGTAGGTTCGAGTAAATCCAGTTTTTAAACGGCTGGGAGGGTCACGAACCTCCCTCTGCCCCCCATATGGGCGCCCACATCAGCGTAGTGTTCTCAAAATTACCGGGGGTCCCAAGCACATTTTATGTATGTTTATA
>QLNU02014909.1:0-11843 GCA_006491805.2 Dysdera silvatica
AATTGGAAACGACTTCAGTTAGAAAATATGCAAACAATTGTTCAGTATTTTGACAGTTGTAAAAAAAATAAATTCCAGAAAACCAAACGACACTATCCAATAGTGAAATACCCTACTTATATCACTACCGTATTTCTGTATTCTATCGCGACCCTACTTATATTCCGAGGTTTAAGAAAATATATATCAAATATGGCCCCCATCTAGAAAAATACGATAAGATAAAAAATGAAATGTTAGCCAGATTTACAAAAGTTATGGAAAATTATTTACCGGTTCATGATATAGATTTGAAAAGATGGGCGATCTTGAAATCCCAAGAGTTAGGATTTGAGGATTTTAAATGTTCTGATAATTTTAAGAGCCAAAACAAAATAGTTGTGCAGAAAGTAACAAAATACATCACTCAAATATACACCCAGAATATGGGTAATATAGAAGATAGTGCCATAGAATTTATTTTGCATACGAGAAATGTTACTGCTAATATTATCCCCCAACAGATTTTTAACTCTGATCAAAGTGGTTTTAATTATTTTCTTCCAAATTAAAGGCAGCTATCGCATAAAGGTGAAAAACGGGCATTTTCTTTAATAGGGTCTAATTTTGGTAGAACATATTCATATATAGTAATATCAACGAGTGGGAAACTGACAGGGAAAATGTTACTTTAAGAGAAGCTGCGGGAAGATTTGGCCAACAGTCAAAAAGCTTCTTCTCCTTCCTGTGTTTTATTAATTAAATTTAATTAATAAAATAAATTAATGTAATAAAATAATAATTTTAATATAATAAAGTAAATAAAAGTAAGTTAAATGGCCCATTAGCCAAGGAACTTACGGCGATAATTGAAGACCCCAGCAAAATGCCTGAATTCCTCTGCAAGGGAATAACTTACCTCCTACCGAAGGACCAGGATACCAGTGACCCAGCGAAATACCGACCCATTACGTGCCTTAACACCCTGTATAAGATACTCACGGGGTGCATCTCTGAAAAAATAAGCCGGCACAGCGAAAGCAACAACTTAATGACGGAAGAACAAAAGGGATGCCAGAAAGGGACTCTGGGATGTAAAGAGCAGCTTACCATCGACTCAGTTATCCTGGAACAAGCAAGAAAACAAAAGCGAAAACTCAACACCGCATACATAGACTACAAGAAGGCTTTCGACTCTGTTCCGCACTCGTGGCTCCTTGAAATACTCAGCATATACAAAGTGCATCCCTCAATCATCCGATTCCTACAGAGCAGCATGAAACAATGGAGAACCAGGTTACAGCTAAACACGCCAGACAGTAAAATAGAATCGGCCGAGATCCCCATCCGCCGCGGAATCTTTCAAGGAGACGCACTAAGCCCCCAGTGGTTCTGCTTGGCGTTAAACCCCTTGTCAAGGATGCTGAACACAAGTAAATACGGATACATGCTGAAGAAAGACAAGAGAAACCTACATAAAGTCTCCCACCTCATGTACGTAGATGACATCAAGCTATACGCGCCAACAATCACCCAACTCCGACAACTCATCAGTATAACAGAGACATTCTCCAAGGACATAGGAATGGAATTCGGCCTCGATAAGTGCAAAATACAGAAGAATAGCAAAGAAGATTTACCAGGCATCGAACTCGAAGACGGGAGACTACTGAAGACCTTGGACGAGGGCGAAACCTACAAATACCTAGGGATAATGCAAAAACGGCAGCAGGAGCACAAGAAAGTCAAGGTCCAGCTCACGCAAGCATTCCAAGAAAGACTTAGAAGCATTGTGAAGACGAAACTGAGCGGGAAGAACACCACGCAAGCAATTAACGCATATGCGGTACCAGTGCTCACCTACTCCTTCGGGATCATCAAATGGTCCAACACTGAACTAGAACAACTCCAGCGGAAAATGAGAACCATCCAGAGAAGAGCCGGACAACTACACCCTGCAACGGCAATTGAACGGCAAACACTACCCCGGGAAGAAGGAGGACGCGGACAGGCGGACCTCAAAGACTTACATGACAAGCAGATCCAGAGCATGAGGCAATACTTCCAGTTGAAGAGTCCCCGATCGCCACTCATCCAAGCCATAATACAAGCAGATGCAAATTACACGCCACTAAACCTGTGTAGTACCGAAGAGCGTGTCCTGGAAACAGCCAACGAACAGAAACTAAGAACTTGGGCCGGAAAACCATTACATGGCAGGCACTACAATGACCTGCAACAACCACACGTTGACAAAAAGGCATCAAATTCTTGGCTGGCCAAAGGCACTCTCCAGCCAGAGACAGAAGGATTCATGCTAGCCATCCAAGACCAAGTGATCGCAACAAGGAACAATCAGAAATTCATCCAGAGAAAAGACATAGAAAGCGACAAATGCAGACACTGTCATGCGGCATCGGAGACAATCCAACACGTGACGGCAGGATGCAAGATCCTTGCGCAGTCAGACTACAAACATAGACACGATCAAGTAGCGAAAATAGTCCACCAGAAATTGGCAGCGAATGCTGGCTTTCTGACAGAAAAATGCCCGTACTACAAATATGAGCCAGAGACCGTGCATGAGAACGAAACACACAAGCTTTACTGGGATAGAGCAATCATAACAGACAAGACAGTCCCACATAACCGTCCTGACATAACCCTCGTCGATAAATCGAATAAGACCACGTACTTAATCGACATAGCAGTACCCAACACCAATAACATACAGACAACCTACACAACGAAAATCACCAAGTACCAAGATCTCAGACATGAAGTACGAGATATATGGGGTATGGAAAAGATCTTCATCATCCCGTTAGTCATCTCAGCAACAGGGATAGTACCAAAAACGCTTGCGACGAATTTGGAGATACTCAACATTGACCCAAACACCTACATTGAAATACAAAAAGCCACAATCCTAAACACGTGTCACATTGTCAGGAAGTTTCTAGACATGGCACATTAAGAAGTGATGTAAAAAGAGGCTTGGGAACATGGCGCTCTGCCCGTCCCAAAGCCTGTTACCGCCAAGAATGGCGAGGAACTTTCTATATATTATATATAGAAACAAATTTCGAATATTTGTTCGTCTATTACTGTGAAGTTATATGGTCTCGTCTGCATATGCAAGCTACCAAATACAGCCGTATGAAACAGACCTGTTCGAAGATTTATGGTGTTGGTAAGTATGTTGGTCAAACACATCGGACCCTTCGATTTCGTCTTAAAGAGCATGAAGCCTACGTGCGTAAACAACAACTGGAAAAATCTGCTTTGGCCAAACACGCCTGGGAAGCTGGCCATAAATTTTCTTTCGACAAGGCCCATCTAATAGAGAAAGTTTCTTCACCAGCCGACCTCAATTTCTTTGAAGCCTTCCATATTCTTTCGCATTCCTCTTCTACTGTTAACCATCAGCTTCCGTTCAATTCCATGTCCTCTATTTGGAGAAACTTCATTCGTCCCATAGCAAAAGACGCGGCTACGGACCCATAACTGGTTTATCCGAACTAATTTTTGATTAGTAATTTGGCATCGAAAGTTTTTCTAGCACGTGTGCCACATCAGTGTAACTAACTTTATTGCAATAAATAATTTGCTATTGTATTTAGCTTGATTTTACCTTTTTAAGTTGTGTATTGTTTTTAGCATTTTAAACAATCGATTTGAGTACTGGCCATGTTAAGTTACGACACTGTCTTAATTATACCTCACGTATGCTTTATATAAACAAGTCAGTTTTGGCAAAAAAATCAAACTAATCCGTTTAACATTAATAAATAAAATTCTTAACATAAATAGTGCATCGAAACCTTGTATAGACGTATATTAAAATGTGTAATTTATATTTCCCCCTTACTGTAGTCTAGGTAGAGATTTAGACTTCCGCTTAAAACATCATGTCCACAAGACCTGCTGCGAAAATCTATTTCGAATACATTTTTAACGTCAAAGAACAATTTCCATTGTCATGTATAAAAAACTAGAAAATTACAAACAAAACATTTGAAACAAATTCTGTAATAATTTGTTCTTGATAAAAAATAGAACCAAAAATATTTTCCGGGTGAGGGGGGCTGAGCGCACCTGGCTAGCAGCCCTAGCCTCCAAAATATTTATTAGAGTATTGTATGTATTTCCTCGCTGCGTTTGATGCAGAATGAGTTTCATTGTCCTTGTGCCATAATAATCAAACAACCAACTATTTATTAGAGTAATATTTCACAGCAAGTATGCCTAGATCAGTTCAATTTTTTCTAAACTCAAATGCTGTTCATTTTGCCTGATTGAATTTTATATCTTATTTATTTCAAGAGTGTATGATTGAATAACGTACATGGTTACATCTATGGATTTAAACAGATTAATATATTTTCTCCTCAGTTGACCAAGGTCTTTTGAAGTGGAATAAAAACTGGGTTGTTTTCTTGGACGCTCTTTTGCAATTTCATATGTTATCTTCCAGCCGTGTATTGCAGTTGCCAACAAGGATTGGAAATCTCAAAATCAACCCGTTCCTCCATCAAAAAATAGCCCAAACTACAGCAGAATTGAGTGGTAAGAATAGTTTCTGTTTCTGACCATATCGACAGTTTAAGGTATCACTTATCAAATGTTGATAATGATTGCAAAGGCATGCTGAAGTCACTGCTTCTCCTTTCTGTCACATTCCATTCCTAGTGACGTCAGAGCTTCTATATTTCCTGGGATATTGCAGTTTCTTTTCTTTTTTCCCATTCTTCTACCATTTCCCCGCTGTTCTCCACGATCAGATACCAATTGTGATGACTCCTCTTCCCAAATATCCTCCCCACCTATGAGGGTCGATTGAAAATTTCTCGGTCTAATAAAGAAGCACAAGATTTTTGAGAACTTTTTTTTTTTTTTAGTGTAGTGACCCTGCAATTCAATACATTTAGACCCACGACTTTTCAACTTTTTAATACCATCGGTAAAATACGATTTGTTCAACTCTGCAAAATAAGTGGTTGTCTTAGTTTGAACCTCATCCTTTAAAGTGAATCTGTATCCAATGACCCATTTCTTTAGGTTTGGTAACAGTGGCGGTTTTAGCGGATGGGCCAAGGCCCAACCAAGTATTTTGGTTATGTTTTTGTGAAAGGTAAGAGTTTGAACGTTTATCAATGTGTAAATGGGCCATTTTTTTTAAATATAATTGCAATAGAGCTGTGTTTTGATGCAATTTTTGTACGGGGGTAAGTGTGCATTTATTGTATACAGGGTGTCCCAAAAATCGTGACTGCCTTTTTAATTCCTTAAATATTGATCTTAGACATATGTACTAAATTGGAAAGTGGCGTAAAAAAAAGGTGCAGAATTTTGTGAAATTGATTAAAATTGCAGTGGATTATTTTTCAAAGAAATGCAAAATTTAAATTTTTGTATGGTCCCTGTACACAAAATTGTCCATTTAGTAAAATGTTCCCCATACTCTAGTAGCTCAATATACAAATTTTCAGCATTCTAGTGGGAAAAAAACAGAGATATGAAAGCCCAAAATAACTGGCCTACAACACTTTTTGAAGGGAGCAATAGGTACATGCCTGTAAGAGGGGGAATTCATTCTGCTAAGTCACCTTATTTTGATTCTTCATATCTCTGGTTCTTTTCCCACTGGAATACTGAAATTCTGTACATTGACGTATTGGAGTATGGGGAACATTTTACTCATCAGACATTTTTGTGTACAGGGACCTTATAAAAATTTTATTTTTGTATTTCTTCGAAAAATAATCCTCTGCAATTTTATTAGATTTCATGATAGATAGATGTTTGATAGCTATATTCTACGGGTTTTCTCCCGAAGAAGGAGCCGAGAATAAGTGTAGAAGGCGGACATTTTTTTATTGATACGGATAGAAAGAAAGATTATGTGGAGGGAGAGCGACGCTGGAAGGCTTTTGGTACACCGAAGTAGCAAAGTAGTTATGATGTTTAGTAATCTGTATATTCAGGAAGTGAAGGGAATTATCTTCTTCAATTTCAAAGGAGAAGTTAAGCACAGGATCCAAAGTATTGATGGTGGGAAGAAGTGTGGAGATTTGATCTCGCGTATATAGCATGTTTGATAGCACATTCTACGGTGTTTACTCCCGAAGAAGGGTGGACTGTTATTGCCCGAAACGCATAGATTAAATTCAATCTTGCCATAAATACGTTTTTAAAATGTTGTTTTTTGTCTCTTATTTATATTGCGTATTGTTTCGTCGAATATTTCCATGCAAATCGAGAGGGTTTGATAAGGATGATTTATTTTGATGTACCAACTAATTTCTATAGCTATTTATTAAGAAATTTCATTTAATAATCATGCATTTCCTCAATTAGGAAATTAAAGACCTTTCTCATACTTCTTTTTTTATAACCATTTTTCTATTGGCTATTTTATCCAAATCATTCCCCCCACTTACCATGTGGTGGTGCTGAATAAAAATTTAACGTCAGACCAAAAATAAAAGTAATAAAATTATTTATGTTTATTTCTATTTTTCTCTGCGTTAATGGGAGAATGGTGCTGGCTGATGACAATCACTGCATTAGGAATTGCAATGCGGCTGACGCATTCTGCGCTTGAATTACAACTGGTTAATATAACAATATTCCGCAAGGTGGCGGTGCGGAGTATGAAAATGGTAGAACTGTTCTATAAGACCTAATACTATGATTACCCAAATTGTATGATATACACTTTCATTATTAAATGTTCTATTTTATTGTCGTAAATTCAGTTTTTCTAAACTTATTCCTTTCTATAATGAATATGCGAGAAAGTTACATACATGGACATAAATATTCACATGGACAGGTCGAATGATTGGGTTAATGTATGGAGAATGCTGTTAGCCCTGCACAAACCAATATAAGGGTTATGCGAGTACGTAATATTTCGTTATTTCAGCCTCAGATGAACGGAGTTTTTCCACCATGAAGCGTATTAAAACACACCTACGAGCAAACATGGCTGGGAAAGGCCTCCGTAACTTAGCCGCTATATCCATGGAGCATGAACTCAACAATGCCGTCATGATTAATTCTGAGACAATAATTGATAAATTTGCATCTCAGAAAGAACGACAGCTTCGGTTTTTATTGAAAATATTCATTAATTGAAGAAATATATTGAAATAAATAGTAAAAATAGAGATAAAGAAGATAATAAATACTAGAGCATAGAACGGTGATAGGAAAGTGGATAGGTAATAGAGACTGAAGAAAATAAAAGAGAAATAAAGTTGCCAAGAAATATAAGAAAGCATTAATTGTAAATATTCATATTTTAATAATCTCAGAGCCCCAATTAACTTTGCTAAAATATTAAAACACAAGTTGATTCTGTAGCCTGTTATTTGGTTTTAATTAGATATTGTATATTACAGTTCGGAGAAAGAAAAGAGTCAGGACTTTGAAAGAGCTTCAAAAGTACATTTATCCCCCTGCTCATCACTATTACTTGATACACTCTCACAGTCACTATCTATATCTTTATCATTATACGAAGAGGTAGCAACACTACTACCAGGTTGCATAAATTTGAGGTTGCTTATTATTGCAACCAGTTTTTCAAATCTGGACATATAATTTTCATTAGTTACTATTAAAACAAAGATATATAATTCACCATATAGTGAATCGCAAACAATGTATGTGACAAATTAACAATTTTAGTAAGAGTCTGATGAGGAATAAAAAAACTTGTACGATACCATGATATGAGTGTCATCATCTGGCAGATATTGAAGCAAACATGGGAAAATTCAGTTTAATATAGGTCTTTGTTTTTTTCATAAAAACATAAGACTTTTACAATTTTAATAACAAAGTAAACAAACATAAGGTTTTTTTCCAATCAAATGAAATAAAAAATTTCCTGTGATTTACTGAAGAACAGAACAATTCATGTTTATTTTAGTTTGATATAAATATAACTGATTTTGGGGAAAAAAAAAGAACAATCAATGTTTTCACCTCAGTGTCCAATAAAAAAAAATTTTTTTTTCCTTGTTCCAAAATTTCTGGCGTTTTTGCATATCTAGAGATGGCTCATTCAATGAGTCAGTCATTAAATGATTTGGCACGTCACTAGTGAGTGAGCAATTGCCACAGGGTCAATGTTTTCATTTGATACTGTATAGTATGTATTTACGAATCCATTTAAAATGCAGTTATATTTATTTTAGGAATTCCTATTACCTATAATAAGAAGACCCAAATTATCACTGCTGGTGGAGTGGAGGTTGAAAACGTATACACAAGCATTGCACCTCGTCAGGCAGTACATCAAGTTCCCCTCGTTGAAGAATATATTTTTGTTCCTAACAACCAGTCCAATGTCTTGGCCAAATCTGAAAAGGATGTTGTTGAAAGATACGTTCACGTATGTTCATCTATCACAAAGAAAATATGGGAATCTGCAGGCAAAAGCAAAGAGCAAATTTCTGATGTTATGAAAGGGTTTCATGAATAGAAATAAAATACAGGGTACCAGGGAGGAAATTACATAAAAAGGTTAAACACTGGTAAAATAGCAATGAAAAAGATCACCCAAGCTTTCGGACGCGTCAGCAGCAGTCCTTCATCAGGAGTAATGACGATGTTATGTTTCTGTCTCTTTTTATACTTGAAATTTCTGGAAAACCCTTCATCAGAGTAGTCCCGCAGAATGGAAAAACCCAATGTGAAACAATGGGAGGCCTCCAATAGAATCATGGAAGAACCCCAATAGGGACTAATGAGAAACCCATACTGCGGGCTACCTAATTTGGAGGTCCCATACATTTCAAAGTAAGAGTTGTTTATAAGTTTCTGGAAGTGGTTGTGATGTATTAATGGCTTTCCCGTGTAGTTTGTAAGTTTCCCCAAGATTCTAAGAAGAGTCTACTATTCTTGTTTGTGATGTGACGGTGTAGTATTTTTGTTGAGTCCCAGTCGGGTTCGTGTCCGTGTTGTAAAGCGTGTTCTGCCAGACGTGAGGCTATGTCTCCTTTCGCGAGTGCTTGTTTGTGTTCTTTTCTTCTTGTTTTGATCATTCTTTTTGTTTGTCCTATGTAATGTTTGTTGCAGTCTTTGCATGGTATTTGGTATATTGCGCCTGTGAGATCTTCTGGTGGAACTGGGTCTTTAACTTTTGTAAGTTGTTTGCGAAGTGTTGTGACAGGGGAATAGAATGTATGGATATTTGCCTCTTTAAGGATGCGAGAGATTGTTTCGGAAATGCCGTGAATATATGGAATAGATATGCGGGTGTGAGATGTATTGTTTAAAGATGTACTATTGGGTCTACAGTTTCTGAGAATGAATCGTTTAGGGTATCCATTATTTTTAAGTGCCGTGTGTGTGTGTTTTGTTTCTGTGTTTGAAAGTGTTTCATTACTGCAGTGAGAATTCACTCTAAGACTTAATGTTTTAACAATGGAAGCTTTGTGGCATGTTGGATGATGCGATTTAAAATCGAGATATCTGTCTGTATGTGTGGGTTTACGGTAAACTGAGGTGAAGATTGAGTTATCGTGAGATCTGTGTACAAGAACGTCTAGGAAAGGGAGTTTATTGTTCTGTTCTGTTTCGTATGTGAATTTTATATGTGAGTTTAAGTTATTAAGGCAATAGAAGAAGCTTTGGAGTGTATTAGTTTTAAGTACAACAAACGTGTCGTCAACGTATCTTTTCCAGAATTTAATGTTAAAATTCAGTGAAGACAAAGCAGTTTCCTCAAATGACTCCATAACCAAGTTAGCTACAACACTTGAGACCAGAGATCCCATGGCAGTGCCAAAAACTTGTCTATAGATAGAACCATGTGAGGAGAACACAGCAGAGTCCAGACAAAATTTCAACAATGTGCAGATGTCGTGAGGTGTTAGTGAAGTGCGTTCATGTAGTGTTGTGTCATTTTGGAGGCATGTAAGTGCGGTGTCGATTGCAAGTGATGTGGGAATGCAAGTGAAGAGAGAAATTACATCGAATGAGACCATGAGGTCTTCGTCAAGTTGTAGGTTCTTTAAAGAGGTGTAGAAGGATTGGCTAGTAGAAACAGTGTAGTCATTATTACTGATTATAGGAGAGAGTAGACGTGCAAGATATTTTGATAGGTTATATGTAGGAGAGCTGCAGAAACTAACTATTGGTCTGAGAGGAATATTTTGTTTATGAATTTTAGGTAATCCGTAGAAGGATGGTAAGCGGCCGGAAGTGCATTTTAAAGAGTCGTAGAGGACAAAGTCGTAGAACTTACAAACTACACGGGAAAGCCATTAATACATCACAACCACTTCCAGAAACTTATAAACAACCTTACTCTGAAATGTATGAGACACCTCCAAATTAGGTAGCCCGCAGTGTGGGTTTCTCATTGGTCCCTATTGGGGTTCTTCCATGATTCTATTGGAGGCTTCCCATTGGTTCTCATTGGGTTTTTCCGTTCTGCGGGACTACTCTGATGAAGGGTTTTCCAGAAATTTCAAGTATAAAAAAGAGACAGAAACATAACATCGTCATTACTCCTGATGAAGGACTGCTGCTGATGCGTCCGAAAGCTTGAGTGATCTTTTTCATTGCTATTTTACCAGTGTTTAACCTTTTTATGTAATGTGTATTATAATTTTTAGAGCCCGTTGCTTTTGCAAATGCATTACTTCCTTACTATCAGATCCCGATTTCCCTGTGTATTGACATTAAATCAAGGCCATTTATTTAGATGCTCTTGACTTGTACTATTTCTACTTGAATATGTTTTGATTAGCTTTTAAAGTCAGAAAACGTCCTTTCAACTGGATGCTGTAGACACAGGGGAAGAGTGGCCAATATTACAAGGAGAATGTAAATATTTAAAAATATAGTTTTTTCGTAATTTAAGAGCGATGTCACTGCGTAGCTTTAAAAATTTCGGATTCCATCCACTTCATTTTCCATACATCCCACTCTCATTCCAAAATTGAAGCATTTGAATTCACTAAATCATAGGAATGGAACTCAATCGCTGATTTCAAATAAAAAATTTGGATTTGAAACCATTTGAAAACAACAAAGTCAAAGTTAGTATTAAAAGGTGCATACTAGGGGAGGAGGTTAGGTGTTAGCTTTTCCTACACAACCTACTCTTTTGGTCATAATATTGTCGTATACAATTTTGCACACAACAAAAAATGTGAAGCTAAATTCGACAATAATTTGTTTTGACAAAAAATAAAACTAAAAATATGTTCCAGAAGGTATTAAATGGATTAATCTGATTTCCTTGCGGTAAATGAAGTTTGTCCACATGAACCATTTTTTAACGTTAATTACATATTTCATATGTGTCTCCTTGTAGTCTGACTAGGACCTTACGTACATGTTAATGCCAGAAAATGCCCTTCTGCAGAAGTTTTATATTTTTTATTAAATATTCCCTCGAAAACCTTTTTCATTATACTGACATATCCATTCTTCAGAGCGGTTCAGCTATACGACGGCGATGAATAAATAAAATTATATTTTTTTGAATAAATTACAGGGTGATTCAGCTCTGAAAAACTTATGACGTGCCGCCACTGCAGAAAATCGATTTTTAGACTATTTAAAAATGTACACACAAGCTCCCTTAATAAACCACATACTTTATGCAATAATTATAGAAGTCATCTGTAATTTTAAGAATATGTTACTATATACCATCTGGGTAGAATCTGAAAAAAAGTACCCGATATTTCCCTGACCTTCTTAAAATACTCTTAACAAAATTCTCTGATTTTTCTGCTATCGCTGCACATACAAACACATATTTGAGAAAGAAGAAAAACACAAACATAAACTTTGAAAGGAAATGTAGCATTCGCCACAGGCATAGTATTATA
>QLNU02014909.1:11943-25987 GCA_006491805.2 Dysdera silvatica
ACAATTTTAATAACAAAGTAAACAAACATAAGGTTTCTTTCCAATCAAATGAAATAAAAAATTTCCTGTGATTTACTGAAGAACAGAACAATTCATGTTTATTTTAGTTTGATATAAATATAACTGATTTTGGGGAAAAAAAAAGAACAATCAATGTTTTCACCTCAGTGTCCAATAAAAAAAAATTTTTTTCCCTTGTTCCAAAATTTCTGGCGTTTTTGCATATCTAGAGATGGCTCATTTAATGAGTCAGTCATTAAATGATTTGGCACGTCACTAGTGAGTGAGCAATTGCCACAGGGTCAATGTTTTCATTTGATACTGTATAGTATGTATTTGCGAATCCATTTTAAATGCAGTTATATTTATTTTAGGAATTCCTATTACCTATAATAAGAAGACCCGAATTGTCACTGCTGGTGGAGTGGAGGTTGAAAACTTATACGCAATCATTGCACCTCGTCAGGCAGTACATCAAGTTCCCCTCCTTGAAGAATATATTTTTGTTCCTAACAACCAGTCCAATGTCTTGGCCAAATCTGAAAAGGATGTTGTTGAAAGATACGTTCACGTATGTTCATCTATCACAAAGAAAATATGGGAATCTGCAGGCAAAAGCAAAGAGCAAATTTCTGATGTTATGAAAGGGTTTCATGAAGTTGAAGAAAATGTAATAATCAACTATTTACAAAACCTCACGAAAGAGCATGTTCTTCTTAAAAGCCTGCAACAAATGTGCTCCATTATTGGGAAACAATCCGAAGATCTAAGTAAGATAGCAAAACTGTCTCTTGCAAATTATATTGAGGAACAAGAGCTAGATCTTTTGGAGAAAACACTAGTGGGTGAAGTTCCACTACGAACGGTACTTGATGTAGTAATGGAAAACACAAGATCCAAAAAGTTGAACGTCCTTGAAGCCCATGATGGTAACTCACCGTTTTCAGTTCATATCCGTAACATGTTCCAGATCTTCAATAGCACTCCCTTTAATTATGCAGTGGCACATCCAAATCCTGACTCCTTGGACTCAAAACTACTTACACAAAACAGTTTAAAAACCGTGGAATGGTCTCCCAACAGTGATAGAATACTTGACATAAAGGATGTCGATTTGCTTGTCATCAAAAACTTGAAAAATAGCAAGAAAGAGCTGAAGAAAGCAATTAATAGCTTGTATGCTTCTTTGAAAGAAAATGGATTCATACTTGTGGTGCAGAAAACGCGGCTTGTGCCAGCCGAAGCTTTTCTTTTTGCATTAAGCGAAACTCCCATTCCTTTTCATTCCGAAAACGATTTAGAACAGATTTTCCAGGATCTGAATCTGTTGGTTGTCTCCAAGAAGTCGGATGGCATGACATCTTCTATGTATTTATTGCGAAAGATTCGTGGTGCAGCTAGTCTAGCGAATGATGCCATCGTTCGTGTGCAAGTTGGAAATTATAACGAATGGGTTGAGGATTTAAAAGCGAAACTTGCTAAAGTGCAATCTGACCTTGGAAATAACAGGATCTGGATAGTAGCAGAAAATGACGCTAATAGCGGTATTCTTGGATTGGTCAATTGTTTGCGTCAAGAACTTGGAGGTGCTTCAATCAGGTATGTTTGAAAAACGAAAGCAGTGTGCAGAATTCTTAGCATTTTCCATTCTGCCTGTTTATCTCTGTGGCAATTTTTTTTCCTTAGATGCATCTTCACGGATTCAAAGTTCAGACTGCCAGCGTTTGACACTGAAAATCCTGCATACCATGACATCGTTAAATCAGATCTTTTAATGAACGTCTATAAAAATGGTACTTGGGGATCTTTTAGACACATCTCAATTAATGCTGGTAAGTATATCGCCTGAAAACTAATTCTTATTCACGTGGTATGGTAAGAGAAAGGAAAGGATAATCCTCAATTCTTTTTCAAGAGGTAATCAAGAGTGGTTAATTCCTAATTCTTATTAAAGTGGTATGGTAAGAGAGAGAGGAGGTTAATTCCCAATTCTTATTAAAGTGATATGGTAAGAGAGAGAGAGAGAGAGTAGGTTAATTCCTAATTCTTATTCAAGTGGTATGGTAAGATGAAAGGGGGAGATTAATTCCAAATTTTTATGTAAGTCGTATGGTGAGAAGGAGAGTAGGTTAATTCCTAATATTTATTGAAGTGGTACGGTAAGAGAGAGGTGCTAATTCCTAATTCGTACTAAAGTGCTATGTTAAGAGAGAGAGAGTACGTTAATTCCTAACTCTTATTCAAGAGGATGGAGGTTAATATGTTAAGGAGTTAATTTCCTTAAGAGTGACTCTGTCATGATGCGGTCGAACGAAGTATTGAGAGGGTAATGTGAATGAAAAAGCATAATTTTTTTTTTTTTCTGTCCTTAAAATGAATTTGCTGTTGGAATAACAGAAGTGTTTCATTTTTTTTATCTAACAAGTCTGTTAATTTGGCCCATACTGTAGCTCTATGATCTTTAACAAATGATATCTCGAACACTGGTACAAGGTTTAAAAACGCGTTTCGGGAGCCAAATGCTCCCTTTTTCAAGAAAACTCAGAATTAAGTGCAGACGAAAATCCTATATAGCCATATGTTAAGAATTCACAGCAGAGTATTCCCCACAAAATATTATCTGGCTAGGAATTTCTATTTGGAATGTTCTCAGATGAGGATTCCCAACATGCGGATATATAACTTAAGAATTGTTATGTGTGGATATATAACTTAAGTGTTGTTATGTGTGGATATATAACTTAAGAACTGTTATGTGTGGATATATAACTTAAGAATTGTTATGTGTGGATATATAACTTAAGAATTTAATTGTGGATATAAACTTAAGAATTTTGCTCACCCTTTTCATCCTGCTTCCACTTCATAAGGGGGCAGTCGTCTCCCAAAATGTCATGTTTTTAAACCTTAAACCATGTCGAAATAACTTGCTGTAAAATTTTCTATTGAAACTTTATATTCCCATATCTGTGGCCCTTATTTAATTTATATATCCATGATATTAGAAATTTACCTTGTTTATATTTTATCTCAATATTTTTTAACTATATTTAAATGAATTTATTAAAAGTCACCAAATTTCACATATGAGAGACTCTAAACAATATAACCATGCTTTTTTCTGCATCTCGAAGGATCACTGCAGATAATATGCTTGAAACGGCAAGGCAAGATACTGAAACTTCCTGATGTAAATTAAATATATCTATTCCAGGACAGAATGATTTGCCCACACAACATGCATATGTCAGCATACTGACCCAAGGTAACTTGTCCAGCTTGAAGTGGATTGATTCCCCACTTAAGTTTTACTCGTCTTCACCGATTCCAAATACGGTTCTTTGCCAAGTGTATTATGCCCCTCTGAATTTCAGAGATGTCATGCTAGCCAGTGGAAAATTGCCACCCGATGCCATTCCGGGTAATACATATTTTACTTAAGTTGATGTTAATTACTGGCTTCTAGTTTAGAAAGGATTTTTTAGTATAAACGTGGGTCTCCTGGTGATGCGTAAAAGGAATCGATAACTCTTCTTTTTATCCATACTATTTATTTTAATACCATAATACGGGGGGAAGGGAAAAGTTTTCTTAATACTAAATCTTTTGATATAAGGAAGAGGGAAATGATATTGTTAAAGGATGTAGTAAAACGTTTCAGTTAACCCTATTTATAATATTAAAACAAAAGTCCATGTGCAACCAAGTTTCGCCTCTTTTTATCTGTTCTACAAGTAATATATGTTTGACATCTAAACCGAAATTTTAGGAGGACCCTAAAACCGATTTTCAAAGAGTGGTCATTACTTTTAAAAGCTGCTATATTAAAACAATACTTACTAATACTTACTATTATTAAAAGAATATTTAGGATTTACTGTTATACTAAAAGAATGAGGTTCGCACAGCCAATCATTCATGTTATAATTAAAAAAGGGGGCCATTGACTCACACTGAACCCAAACCCGTAAGCAATGAAACTTAACCACATCTTGTTTGTGCCGAGAATCACCCTTGCTGTCCTTGATGACGATGTTAGCATTAATGGGGAAATGGGAACGGTGAGCACTGTAAGTGATGCTGTGATCCCTGCCAGTGTGCTCACGGTGCACAAAACCAACCACCAAAGGCGGGTTGGAGTAAGAGGGGAATATATCGCACGTAACGATGCATGCTCGCACTCGTATCACCATGTAATGTGAACCAAAGCCAGAAAACTTAAGTGAGAAGATTAAAGCAACACTGCAGGGTCCACAACTACTCCTATAGAAACCCACAAGGCGGCGGAGGACAGGCTGAACATGATCCCAATCAAACACTAGCAGAAAGCACACCAAACCAAGCCAGAGACAGAATGAATATCCTGTACATACATGAGGGACTCCTGTTCCCTCCAAATCAGTCATACTCTGTCATGAAGAGGAACCAAGACCCCATCAATCTGGAATGAACAGACACCTGCTCAAGAGCTTTAACTGAACTCATGCTAGCTATCCTTGCAACATAAAAATATAACCAACCATTAAAACTTTAATGTTTGCCTTGATGATCAAAAATCCTATCCCACTGTCTGTGCGTTCTCAGAAAACATATCAAGGTATGTTGTATCATTCCAGTCAGTAGTGTGGATCGTGTATGCACTGATTAGAGCAGATATTATACAACTTATAGTCATTGACATATGGGCAAAATTCATGGGAAGGGGGTTATAGAGCTACAACTTTGTATATTAATATGTATGTATAGAAAATCGTATCACAATTTTCTATATATACACACATATGAGAGGGGGATTATGACCCCCCATCAACTTCTCCCCATGTATGCTCGTGCTTATACTCATGGGCCCGCATTCTCTAATTCACGCAGATATTGTACCATGCTATGGCTTCTTCCCCACTGTATTACTTATATTATCGCCTGCAAAGATCAAATCTAAAACTTAATAATAAACACCCCAATAGAGAAGTAGCTTTGACCTCCACTTTCCTTTGCATCTCAGGATCAGTGTTAACTTCCATTAAGCTTATTTGTGCCTGTGTTTGTCGCGATAGTTAAATTAAACTGTCTTTCACTTCTCAGTTGATCCACAGTTCACGCTTAAAATATGGACTGTGCCAACTTGAATAACAAATATTTTACTGTATATTTCATGTTTTCACCATATTAATTCCATCTAGGTGTGCAATTAGTATCGCTTAGCATGAAAAACTTTCAAACCTATGTTTGTTGCTTTCTCGTGTTGCAGGAAATTTAGCTCTGCAAGACTGCATTCTTGGTCTTGAATTTTCTGGGCGTAACACCAAGGGCGAACGCATCATGGGTCTTGTCTCTGCCAAAGGCATGGCCACTAGCGTCGCAGCAGATCACGACTTTATCTGGAAAGTCCCCGACAGCTGGACGCTGCAAGAAGCGAGTACTGTACCAGTGGCATACTCCACCGCGTATTATGCTCTTGTCACTCGAGGGGGCATACAGAGGGGTGAAAAGGTGCTGATCCATTCTGGAAGTGGGGGTGTAGGGCAAGCAGCCATTGCCATCGCTCTAAGTATGGGATGTCGAGTCTTTACTAGTGTTGGTATGTATGGTTTATTTCAATCCTGAATGCAAGGTGTGTCTTTGAATTATATATTTAGTAATAATTTTTACTGTGACCTTTTCTGGCGTAAAATGACTCCTGTTGTCCTTGCACCATGAAAATACAACCAACCTTTAATATACTAATTAGACTTCACTCATAAGTAGAGTTTTGCAATAGTTATGTTGCGGCATGTCTCATTAAACTGCAGGTTCCAATGAAAAAAGGGAATTCTTAAAGAAACGATTTCCTCAACTTACCGATGCTGCATTCTGCAACTCCAGGGACAGATCATTTGAGCAGCACATCCTTAACTCAACTGATGGGGAAGGTAAATACAGTATATAACATCAATTTATTGCTTTTAAGAAACAATTATATGGTTAATTAAATTCGGATCTGCAGCCTGATGGAACAATCAATTCCTTCAGGATAATAGTATCAAAGAGCCGTGAATTGTAATATTTTTGATATAAGAATGACATACACAGCTAATTATTATTAGTGCAATGAATCATTAAAATCCCTTTTTTCAAACAGGTGTGGATATCGTTCTTAACTCGTTAGCCGAAGAAAAGTTAAAAGCTTCCATACGTTGTCTCGCTAAACATGGCCGATTCCTTGAAATCGGAAAGTTTGACTTATCCAACAACACTCCATTGGGTTTGTATTCTTTTTCTAGAAGTATATCTTATAGAAATAAAATACAGGGTACCAAAGAGGAATTACACAAAATGGTTAAACACTGGTAAAATAGCAATGAAAAAGATCACTCAAGCTTTCGGACGCATCAGCAGCAGTCCTTCATCAGGAGTAATGACGATGTTATGTTTCTGTCTCTTTTTATACTTGAAATTTCTGGAAAACCCTTCATCAGAGTAGTCCCGCAGAATGGAAAACCCTAGTGGGAACCAATGGGAGGCCTCCAATAGAATCATGGAAGAACCTCAATAGGGACCAATGAGAAACCCATACTGCGGGCTACCTAATTTGGAGGTGTCTCATACATTTCAGAGTAAGAGTTGTTTATAAGTTTCTGGAAGTGGTTGTGATGTATTAATGGCTTTCCCATGTAGTTTGTAAGTTTCTCAAGATTCCAAGAAGAGTCTATTATTTTTGTTTGTGATGTGCCGGTGTAGTATTTTTGTTATCCCAGTCAGTGTTGTAAAGCGTGTTCTGTCAGACGTGAGGCTGTCTCCTTTCGCGAGTGCGTGTTTGTGTTCCTTTGTTTTTTCTTGTTTTGATCATTCTTTTGTTTGTCCTATGTAATGTTTGTTGCAGTCTTTGCATGGTATTTGGTATATGATGCCTGTGAGATCTTCTGGTGGAACTGAGTCTTTAACTTTTGTAAGCTGTTTGTGAAGTGTTGTGACAGGGGAATAGAATGTTTGGATATTTTCCTCTTTAAGGATGTGAGAGATTGTTTCGGAAATGCCATGAATATATGGAATGGATATGCGGGTGTGAGATGTATTGTTTAAAGATATACTATTGGGTCTACAGTTTCTGAGAACGAATCGTTTAGGGTATCCATTACTTTTAAGTGCCGTGCGTATGTGTTTTATTTCTGTGTTTGAAAGTGTTTCATTACTGCAGTGAGAATTCGCTCTAAGACTTAATGTTTTAACAACGGAAACTTTGTGGCATGTTGGGTGATGTGATTTAAAATCGAGATATCTGTCTGTATGTGTGGGTTTACGGTAAACTGAGGTGAAGATTGAGTTATCGTGAGATCTGTGTACAAGAACGTGTAGGAAAGGAGTTTATTGTTCTGTTCTGTTTCGTATGTGAGTTTAAGTTATTAAGGTAATGGAAGAAGCTTTGGAGTGTATTAGTTTTAAGTACAACAAACGTGTCGTCGACGTATCTTTTCCAGAATTTAATGTTAAAATTCGGTGGAGACAAAGCAGTTTCCTCAAATGACACCATAACCAAGTTAGCTACAACACTTGAGACCGAAGATCCCATGGCAGTGCCAAAAACTTGTCTATAGATAGAACCATTTGAGGAGAACACAGCAGAGTCCAGACAAAATTTCAACAATGTGCAGATGTCGTGAGGTGTTAGTGAAGCGCGTTCATGTAGTGTTGTGTCGTTTTGGAGGCGTGTAAGTGCGGTGTCGATTGCAAGTGATGTGGGAATGCAAGTGATGTGGGAATGCAAGTGAAGAGAGAAATTACATCGAATGAGACCATGAGGTCGTCTTTGTTAAGTTGTGGGTTATTTAAAGAGGTGCATAAGGATTGGCTAGTAGAAATAGTGTAGTCGTTACTATCGATTATAGGAGAGATTAGACGTGAGAGGTGTTGTGACAAGTTATATGTAGGAGAGCTGCAAAAACTAACCATTGGTCTGAGAGGAATATTTTGTTTATGAATTTTAGGTAATCCGTAGAAGGATGGTAAGCGGCCAGAAGTGCATTTTAAAGAATCATAGAGATTAAATGTAAGTTTTTTAGATTTATAGAGTTTTAGAAGGAGAGAGTTCATTTTGGATTGAATTGTTTGTGTAGGGCCTTTTATGATGCGGGTGTATGTATTTGTATCAGATAAGAGTGTAGTAATTTTATTTAAGTACTCTGGACGATTTAAGACGACTGTAGTACGGCCTTTATCAGCTGGCAGCATGACAAGGTCCTTATCGTTCCGTAGCTCCCGGAGGGCAACCCTTTGCATAGGCGTTAGGTTGTCCCCAGGGAGTTTTGGACGCCGAAGGAGTCCTGCCACTCTGCAGCGGATATCAGCTGCAACACGGTCGTCGGTGTGAGTATTTTATAGGGCATTTTCTATAGAAGCGAGAATCTGTGGTGTAGGAATTTTAAGTGGAGCAGGTGAGAAATTTAGGCGGAGTGATAGTACGAATTGCTGTTGTGGTGTGAAATTTTTATTTGAAAGGTTTAGTATCCAGTTTTTTGTAAGAAGTTTTGACTGTTTTGAAATAGAAGGTCTAAGGTTGTTAAGTTTACGTGAATGAGTAAGACGAATATGTTCTTGGATTTTAGATTCTTGTGAGCGAGTAGCGGATTTAACTAGGAGCATGGTAAGAAAATCAAGTTTAGTATTTAGAAGGGAAGTAAGAAAGGATATTTTATTTTGAAGCTGAGCGAGTACGCGGGGACAGAGAGAATTTCTAGTGGAAATAAATTTAAGATTTGTGTTATGTGCGATGCAATGTCCAAGAGATGAATTTACAAGAGATTTAACTTTAAGTGTGAAAGGGATAAGAGATTTAACATAAAAAAAAGCATCCGTACTTCGTTTCAGTTACGTATTGCTATTGGTTTGGTATGTTACCACTGTTAAGACATTTGGTAAAGAATTTTGCAAGTATGTCTTCTACATATTCTCCAGCTTCTTTTAGGATATCTAATGTAATACCATCATCACCAGGGGCTCTTCCTTTCTTCATATTTTTTATTGCAAATGAAACTTCTTCTTTTAAGATTTTAGGAGCTGTTCCTTCGACTATTTCAATGTCTTCGTTTAATCCACTGTTACTTTCGTATAGATTTTTGTAGAATTCTTCAACTCTTCTAAGTATTTCTTCCCTATTTCTTGTTACGGTGCCATCCTCTCCTTTTAATGCAATGATGTGTTTCTTCCCAACAGATAAACTTCCTTTAACAACCCTAAGGCTCTTGTTATTTTCAATGGCTTTCCTTACTAGCTCACAGTTGAATTTTCTTATGTCTTCTTTCATGCTTTTGCGCAGAGTTTTACAAAGTTCTATGTACTCAATCCTGGAACTGGTATTTTGATTGTCCACCTTCATATCTCTTCGCCTTTTCATGAGCTGTTTCGTCTTCTCAGATAATTTGCTATTGTGCTTTTTACAGGTTACACCACCAATTTCCCCAGCAGTTTCAACTATTGTCTTAACAATGTTTTCATTTGCTTCTGAGATATCAATTTCTTCAATAAGTCCTTCCAGTGCAGAAAAGCGATTTTTTAATTCCAACTTGAATGCCTCGGTATTTACTTTCAGTTTCATTAAATCCACCCTCTTACTTACTTGTTTCCTAATGAGCTTCTGTCGTTCTAATTTAGTATTTAAGTGCACTTTACATCTCACCATTCGATGATCACTTCCAGTATTAAATCTGTTCAGTACGCTGCAATCTTCAATAATTGATTTCTTGTTTGCCAGGATATAGTCAATTTCGCTGGTTCCTCCATTGGGGTGTTTCCATGTCCATTTTCTTTGCGGTTTCTTCTTAAAAAATGAATTCATGATGCTAAGGTTTTCAGCTTCTGCAAATTCGATGAGTTGATCGCCACGTTCATTCCTTTCCCCATATCCGTATTTACCAACCGATGTCTCTCCTTGTTCCTGTTGTCCAATTCTTGCATTGAAATCCCATGTTGACAATCTCGCTGTTTCCTTGGGTGTATCTCTTTAATTACTTGTAATTCTACTAACCCTCTTAAATCGAGTACTTAAGCTTGATGTTGGTGCATATACCTGTACTATTTGAAGTTGGTATCGCTGGGTTAGTTGAACAACAAGCCTCGCTGCTCGATCTGATGTACTTTCAACTTCCAGAAGACAGTCTTTAATTCTTTTGTTGATTAAGAAGCCAACACCACTTGTTCTTCCAGTTTCCGTTCCTCTATAATAAAACAAATGTCCACTTTTAAGTTCCACCAACTCTTCACCTTTTCTTCTAACTTCACTGAGTCCTACAATGTCCCATTTGATCTTGTCTAGTTCCTCTTCCAATTCCTGAAGTTTTGCTTCAGAAGCAAGGGATCGTCCATTAAACGTAGCCAAGGTCAATAACAAACGGCAGCCTGGGCCATTCCAGTGATTATATGTATACCGGTGGTCCCTCGCTTATGTCAAAAATGTAAAGGCAGGTAGAGGGGACCTAAATAAGCAGATTTCGTATAGGATTGTGTGTGCGGTAATGTCGCCTTGAGCCGGTAGAGAGCGCTGATGACTGCGGCGTATAAAAGCGCTTCGCTAGCTGGATTCATCATTTCCCGCACGGATCTCGAGCAGCATGCATCGTTTCACCAATGCGGAGCCGGCCGACATGCATTTCATGTATGGGGCTGCACAAGGAAATGGATTAGCTGCTCAAAGGATGTACCGGGAGCGATTCCCGGATAGGAATCAGCCGGATCGTCGATGTTCCTCCAGCTGTTCGCAGACGAATGTGGTTCCAGCACGATGGAGCCCCCAGCTCACTTCAGTCGAAACGTCAGGAATCACCTGGACGCTGTCTACGGCCAGCATTGGATAGGACGGGGCGGTCCAGGTCCCTGGCCACCGCGTTCTCCTGATTTAACCTGCTTGGATTTTTTGTTTTGGGGGTCATATTAAAAGTCTGGTGTACGAAAGTCCCGTCACATCTGAAGAAGATCTTGTTGCCCGCTTGTCTGTTGCTGCTGGACATGTGATCGACATGCCTGACGTCTTTTCTAATGTACGCCGATCCATGCGCCGTCGCTGTGAATCTTGTATCGCTGTTGGTGGCCGCTCTTTCGGGCACCTCTTGTAAACTATTAATAAATTTTTGTTTTCTTTTGTCTTTACTTGTCTTTTCAGTTTCCTGTGATTCATTCATACTGCTTTACAAGCTAGCGCTTTAATGTGTCATTACCGCACACACATTCCTATACGAAATCTGCTTATTTAGGTCCCCTCTACCTGCCTTTACATTTTTGACATATAGTTTAGGACCACCCTGTATATAAAATTACATTGAAATCGGGGTGGGGATTACAATCACCATCAATCTCCCTGCTCACGCCAGTGCTCTCTTTCTCTCGCCACACCTTCCTTTGATTCTTACAAAATTCTGTGAGCTCCCACAATAGAAACACCATGTTCACTTCGCAGGCTTTCTTAACTGTTGCCACTTACAAACGCAAGAAAACAAACTTAAAAAGTTCAATTTCTAAAATTGGCTAAATGCCAAGTTGTTTCCTTTTATGTGATGTTTTCTATATATACATAATTTCGACTTCCGTATCTGGCAACATATATTGTATAATTATAATTTCACTTTTTATATTTAGCAACGGTATGTGTGCTTTCCGAATTCTAAAATCAAATCGGTCTTCCGCTTATTATCCAACTGTGCATGCGTCATTCTCAGAAGCTCTGCCAAAACGGCGTACTAGATTTCTTTAACTATATATTCTAGTGAATTAATTTATTTATTGACGTATATTAATGAATTAACCTAAACATTTAAAATTTTAATAAATATTATATTAATTGGATAGAAATGACGCATTACTTCTCTATTCATATCTTCCATTCCCTATTTGATTTGGTGTTTTCCGTTAAGCAACAATAAAATTGAGTTAAGTTTATAAAACTAAACTCAAAATTAATACAGAATAATAGTTTAAAAATTGTACCATTCTTTTCTTTAAAAATGCGCAATACGGGAAGGATGTCGGCGTAATACTTCACGAGGGCGACGCCCATTAACGGAGAATGCGTTGTAAGTTTCTTGACAACTTTGCACGTGTTGCAGATCACTTTCGGGTGATTCAGTTTTAAAGCATCTGGTAAAGAGTTTCTTACGTTAGTGCAAAATAAAATCCAGTCAATACAATTAAGAAAATAAATTAAATGTTTAATTTAATTAAAATGAATTTACATTGAAAACATTATTTTTAAATTGACGCAAAATTTGCAAAATTCGTCGAAACATGGCGAATTTCTTGAGTTTAGTGAAAGCGCTTACTTTTTACTTATAGATCCAATTCCAAACGGAACAAATTGATAAGGTATTTTTCAGCCGAAATTGCCACAGTTGCGATATACTGAATCCATCGAGATTTCTATCTGATCATTCAAGTTAAGCAGTGATCAGATGATTGAGTGTGTTCATTTTTCGGGTGGGTAACTACTCATTGGTGGCTGTGGACGGGGGTGAGGTCAGTCGTGTACTATGATGCCCCGTGGTTGACTAACAACATGCTCATTATCTATCCATCTCAGGAAGAAAGTCTCTCTCTCTGAGTGCCATTACATACTATAAACGATGAACGCATTTTAGAAGAAGCGTCTTAGTGTTTTTGCTTTTGCTTTACAGTGCAAGGATAACTGAGGTCATGGTACGTCGAGATTAGGACCGGCGCCAAGAGGGGGCGAACAGGGAATTCTCCATGAGTGGCAGATTTTTATGGGCGGCAAATTGAGATTATTAAAAAAAATGAAGCCATTTTGGGGCCGCAAAACACGTGTTTGTCCCGAGCAGCAGAATAGCTAATGCCGTCCCTGATCGGGACCTATTGTTTACCGAGGGATCCGAACCTCAGTTGACTAGGGAATCAAACCTCAGACGATGGTGGGTAGGAAAAACAGTACGTATTCCACGATACTACCGGAATCAAAACCGGGTTAACTGTGCGGTAGACAAGCAAGTTAACCCTACATTACCGTAGGACCGATGTGATGTGTGTACCGTAAGATCCTAAAGCTCATTGCACTGACTATATGGGTTGATAAGCTGAATCTAACTTTGAAGAGGAATCTGAACCTCGATCCTCCCATGGCACGACGCGGGCTGCGGGTCATCTCACCCTCCCGAAAACAGATCGCTCTACTTGTTCATTCATTTACTTTATATGTACGCAGTGATAGTTACAAATTAAAGTAATAGGCAGAACTTTCATGCAATATATCACAGATTTCTTTTGCGCTAGTCAGTTCGTTTGCATGCATGTTACAAACAACGTTACGTTCATTAAACAAACTAACGTTTGCTGAACTATATAGATGATTATCCGACGAATGCGAACATTTGCGCAATTTTTAAAATGTCACCAATAAATACAATTTACGACCCTAGCTTTGCCTTCGATTAATGCAAAACTATAATGTAAATAATCAAAACAAACTTTACGCTGCAAACATTCTATGTTTATTCCTCGAATGATTAGAACAATTCCCAGTGGAACACTCGTCCATTTCACCCTATTTTATTAAAAATAACACACTTGTAAATCACTCAACTTTAACACAGCAATGAATGGGATCATGTGATACGCTGGCAGGAAAATGGCGGTTATGCGCCAGCTCTCTTTTCTAGGAGCCTTCATATGGTCAAAAGATGTGCAACAGGTCATCTAACACGGAACCAACGGGGCCCTGGGTGCTGCAGCGGTAACGCTTTCCCCTAGTATGCGGTTATCCCGGGTTCGACCTAGTGTGATGACCTAATGTGTGACCCCACCCCCCACCAATTGTGCTAAAAAAACAAATAAAACGCTTGCCGACTGATCGTAGTCCAGGTGTTGGTTCGGCTAAGCCTTAAATGGATCAGATTCCTCGGAAAACCGTAAGTCCAGGCGCAGCATTACCCTTGCGCCGTAAAATTCATAAAAAAAACGAAACCGATGGTTGAGCGTAATCTCATAACCTAGTCCAGACGTTGGTTCACCTAGACCTTAAATGGATAGGATTCCTCGGAAAACCTAGGTCCCGGCGAAGCGTTGCCCTTGC